>JAOQIF010000345.1:26736-81341 GCA_026260285.1 Colletotrichum sansevieriae
CCCCCCCCCCCCCCCCCCCCCCCCCCCCCCCCCCCCCCCCCCCACTTGGTGCCCATGATCTTACCTTCTGGATCTGTATTATGGGTGTCAGCTAACGGGGATTATTGTTTCCGCCGATCACTTTCCTTCGTGTTCGGCGTGATTGTATTCCCAGGCGCATAAGACGTGGGGTTTTGTTTGTTGCTGCTGCTGCTGCGGGAGCGCTGAAGCGCCGGGTGGGAGGTTTATGTGTCTCTCCTCTTGCCGCAACAGACAAGGCTAAGGCGCAGCCCACCAAGCTTTACGACTTGCCGAGCGACTTTGAGCGCCACGAAACGCCCGCTCTATGGCTTTACAACCCGGACAAAGCTTAGTATGAGCTCCCGATTGAACTAGGTCTCGGTGGCTGTTTTGGGCACAAGAGCCTGCAGCTGCTATTTTTCATAGTCACTTGCATTGATTTACTAAGCCGCTACATAAGTATACACATACATACACCTAGCTCGAATTTGACAGAATGCCCCTTTTTGCCCATCCCAAGCTGCAGCCGATCGATCTACAACAAGAGGCGTAAAAAAGAGAAAACTTACTTGATTCGAACCCTCCGCCTACAGATCCCGACCCAAGATGGAGGCAACAGTCGACGTCGGGCCCCTCGACCATCCGTCGCGTGACGCCGTTAACAAAGGCCGGACTGGGGGCAACCGGGACCCACTCGGCGCAGGTCCCCTGGCCCGGGCGCGGAGGTACCCACAGCGGCTGGCCGATTCTCTCGTCGACAACAACGGCTTCAGGTGTACGAGGCAGGCACGCGCAAAGGTAGCGTGGGCCAAGGTACACGTGATAATCGAGTGCGCAGAAAATCGAAAAAAAGAAAGGTTCGGCTGGAACATTTACATGAACTCACCCTCGCCGCCACCTGCGCTGGATCTGGTCCCGTTGCCTCAAACCATCCCTTCGAAAACAGGGGCCATTGTTGATTTGCAACGAAATTGTTCGGACCTATAGACCTTGGTCTTCGTGTTCTTGGGATTTTTTGGGAAGATGTGTGCCTGTCGTGGACCAATCTCGACGCCTGACGGGCGAGGAAGGCACGCAGCACGTGTGCAACAACTGAGCACACCACGACCCACGGAAAAAAGAGGTGCGAAACTGTTCTTGGTATTTCTCTGATACATAAAACGAGGCTCAAGTCTATTGTTCACGACGCAATGAATAAAATCCGGAACATAAGGTGACCAAGTGCGCTACGCAGGAGCTCGACAATGAGCTCCATTCTACAATATTGCAAGTTGAGAGCCTTCAACATTAACAAATCGCACCTCGCTTTTGCTCAGCATCTTGCCTCTCTGAACGCTCGCCTTCGTCACCAACCCATCGTCGTTCCAACTGAAGTCGACCACAGCACCGCCCCTAACCCTGAGACCCTTGACGCCGCCGCCTCCCCATTTCTTCGGGATAGCAGGGCCCAAGACAACAGTCCGCGGCGCATCTTTTGAGGAAAACGGCAGAGGGAGGTCGACGACCAGCATGCTCAACACCGCGCCGCCCAGACCGAAGTTGGCATCGATCTGGAAAGGCGGACTCAGAGCCCAATACATGCTGAGGCCGTTCGGCGCAAAGTTGACGTCGATCGCGTATCGAAGTTGCTCGTATGCCTTGTCGGTCTCGTTGAGTCTCGCCCAGCACGCCGTGCGCCAGACCTTGGCCCATCCGGCATTCGCGTCCTGGGCGTTGCCCATTCCCCGGGAGATGAGCGTTTCCCTCACGATGGACTGAATCGTCGAGTTACTGTACCCACCGAGGAATGAAGAGACGGAGTATCCGGGATACCACCCGGTGAGATGGGAGAGGTGGCGATGCGTGGACTTCTTGTCGTACCCGTATCTGTCCGGGAGTTTCCACTCCTTCATGCCACCCCAATCCGTGGCGTGGACGCCCTTGTCCAGACGTTCCAGGCTGGACGCCGCTCTTTTGAGGAACTCCGCGTCCGACTCTGAGACGAAGGCGGCGCCGTGGAGAGCTGCCTCGAAAACTTGGTGGATTTGCTGGTGGTAATGCGTGCAGCCGAAGGTTGTCGGACCGGTCTCGGGACTGTTGCAGGGATTAACCACCAGCGTGCCGTCGTTGAAGAAGAGATCCTCTTGCAACTGAGAAATCCAGAACTCGGCGACGCCTTTGATGAGTGGGTAGCCTTGGCGCGCAAACCAGTCGAGATCCTGAGTGTACTCGAAGTTATCCCAGACGTGCTGCATCATCCACGCGGCGGCGGCAGGGTCTCGAATCTGTCAGCGACACGAAACCGACGAGATCTTGAGCAGGAGGGAACTCGCCCAACTCACAGTTTGCCCAGCTTGCGCCCTCCTTCATCGCCGTGTGCCCGAAAGTGTTCATCTCATTGTGAACCACCCAACCGTCGGCATTGTACAGCAGCCTTGCAGTCTCGCCTCCCCGGGGGACCCAGGTGTCTTGCATGTAATTCCACAGGGCGATCTGAGTCTCGCCTAACCCGGTCTGATCCGCAGCCCAGTAGTTCATCTGCAGGTTGATGTTGGCATGGTAGTCTGCGCTCCAGGCGGGATACAGCTGCTCGGTCCATCGTCCCTGAAGATTGGCAGGCAACGAGTTGGCGCGAGAAGACGTGATCAAGAGGTAGCGAGAGTAGTCGAACAACAAAGCTTCGACATAGGGGTCTCCGCCATTGGTGTAGACGTAGCCGGAGATCAACGGCCCTGTCTCCTTCTCCTCGGAGCGGAGAGGATCGGGGAGGTTCAGCTCGAAAGCCCCTTGGAGGGCTTGGTAGTCTGCAACGTGGTCTGCCAGGATCTTGTCAAACGGCTTCGAGGCCGCGGCAGATACGGTCTTCTCGACGATGGGGCCGGGGTCTTCGCCCTTGAACGAGTAGTTGTTCTCGGCATTTCCCTTCTTCTGGTCATAGTTCGTCTCGGCGCCGATGATGATCGTCAAATTTCTCTGGCCGTCTCCTGGAGTGATCTTCAGGGCACCTGCGCCTGTGCAGTCTGTGGTGGCTCGACCCTGGTCGACCCTTGCGATCGAGTCGAACTTCATGCCCTCTGGGGGGCCGAGCTGAGTCACGCCAGTGAATCGTACGTTGTCTGGTCCACAACTCACTTCAAAAGTGCCTGGCTCGACCAGCTGGTTCTCGTACCCTACTCTGATGACGGGTAATGTCTTTTCTGACGCAATATGGTATACGCAAATTTGATCAGGGTACGAGCAAAAGTGAGAAATTTGAAAGCTTGCTTCGTTGGCCTTGAACTCGGTACTGTGTACGCCTGTTCTGAGATCGAGTGTTCTTCTATAGTCGCTATAATTGTCGACGCCATCGATGTTGACGGTCAAGTTGGCGAGGACGCGGTTGCTGCCATAGTTTGTCCCGACACCGAGTAAAGGAGACACGTCTGATGAGGCGTCAGATCAAGAATGAGGCGCCTCGAAGTTGTCTTACCTCCTGTACCGTTTTCAAAGATTGTCGATCGTATCTTAGGAAGGGCTTCATATTTTGGTTCAGTCGGGTTGCCTCCGGTGTAACTCTGTCAAAATTTCAGCGGCGGTCGTTGACTCTTGAGATGTTGAGATGGCAAAACGAACCGAAGCTTCAAACGGTCCTCCAGCCCAAAGAGAATCGATGTTCAGATTGACCTTTTCCGAGCCAGGGGGACCAAATGGGATTGCTAGAGGTTACGTCAAGTTGAGTCTTAATCAACTGGTTGAGCTCACTTACCACCGAGTTTCCCGTTGCCCACCGGGTAACCCGTCTTGAGGATATATGCCTCTCCATCCCTGTCTCCGAAAGTCGCCGGGACCGAAGACCAGAGAGACCGAGCTTCGGACAACCTGAAGGTTGTATACCACAACACAAAACAGCTCAATTGGGCCCTCATGACGTTCTATTGACAAGCACGACACCAAATTGTCTCATCAATATGCACTGCAACGACTAGAGACAGTTTCCCTCTATTTGTACAAGCCAACACCCCCCATTTTCCTCTCGATCGGATTTATGATCTCCGTCGACGTGCCTGCCCACTGCAACATCAGGGCGACTCAGTCTGGGCGCGTCGTATGAGGGGAATGCGGGTAATTGCTCTTGCCGTCGAGGAGTAATTTCCCTCCAATTATGGCGACTTGCAGTGACATAAACTTGCAGGTTCGACGGTATCCGCCCGGCAACCTCGGCCAATCTATCAGGCTTTGGCGTAACGGGTAGCATGCGTCCTCAGGGGCTTCTAGCAATGCATCGCTACTGCGGGGTAGAACTGGTGTCTTGGCACGTCCACAAACACGAACCGAATGAACGTTGTGGGCGATTGGGGAAATCGTTCCCGCGAGACTGAGAAATTGTTTTACACTGCTATCCGGTCTGTGTGCGAATATGCTTCCGGGCATGAAAGGTATATGATGGGGACGAAACACAGAGATGGGGGAAGGAGGCAGTAACACCAGACAACAGCGCCAGAGACAACAATATCAATGTTGAGAACAGCATAGAAGCGAAGAATGATCCATTAGGCTTGCCTTGCTTTGGGCTCCTTGCCGTAAAATTTCTCTCTGTTGTCTCTATTATTATGCTTGGGTTGTCCAGTCTGAAAATTCCACTGACGATGAATGGCAATGTGTTGTTAATGCGCTAGGCACGTCTACGTTCACGTGAAGCGGTCCGGCATCCTGGGATAACGGCATTCGCCGAGCTTGTGCTCACTCAGTGAAAAAGTAATTTTCGAAGGAAAGATGGCCAGCAAGTGCAATCCATCTTTTAGGTTTATCCTACATACCGGCGGTGGCGGATACGAAGCCAGCCTGGAGCACTGGTCGATAGTCTGCATCGAGCGAGCGGTATGAAATGATCGGAGGAAGCACTGGATCAGGATTTTCCAAGTACTGACAAAATTTAGGCCGTAGTGGTCAAGCCAACGTCAGCCCAAGATGTGTCGTCGGCGATTCGCTTCGCGACGAAGCACAAGATTCCGTTTACCACCTGTGGTGGCGGACACCCTACCGCAGGAAACTCTTCTTCGGATGGAGGGATGGTGATCCGCCTGAACCACCTTCGCTTGGTGTTGGTCGACGTCGAGAAGCAGCTCGTCAGCTTAGCGGGGGCGGATGCACCTGGAAAGACGTCGACGAAGAAGCCTGGAAACACGGCCTGGCTGCGGTCGGAGGGACCGTATCCCATACGGGAGTAGGTGGACTCGTTTTGGGGGCTGAACAAGGCCTTTTGAGTGGCCTACAGGGTCTCGCCGTGGACTGCCTGGTCGAGGTCGAGGTTGTGCTGGCGGATGGCGCCGTGATGACTGCCTCGCAGACGGAGAACGCAGATCTGTTCTGGGCGTTGAGGGGCGCGGGTGCGAGTTTTGGCGTGGTGACACGATTTACTTCGAGGGTTTTCCCTCAGGGATGGGTGTGGTCTGGCGCAATGAGGTACCCTACTTCAAAGCTCCACCCGCTGGTGGCATGGGCAAATGAGTTTGTGAAGAAGACGGATAGGCGACAATTTATGATCACGGGCTTCACTGATGGACAGCCGCCTGACTCGAAACCGCTGATCATCGCACAGCTATTCCACAGCGGCATTACACATGAAGCCAAGGAAGGCATCTTCAAGGGCTTATTCGAGGCTGGGCCGTTGCTGGACGTAACGACCGAGAAGGACTATCCTGTTGCTAGCATCTTGGTCGACGCCCTCCAAGGCCCCGAAGGAAGAAGACTCACAGGCGGCACGAACCTCACCACACCGTTCGAGCTGTCCAAGTGGGAAGAGATGAGCAGAGACTTCTATCAAAGGGTGGACGTGGAGACTGCTCGAGGGAACGACATGCGAGCGAGCGCATTGGTGGTGGAGATGTACAAGAAGGACAAGATGGCAAACGTGCTGTTCGGGGCGACGGCGTACTCGAAACGAGGGACGTACTTCGACTGTATGGTGTTGACGTGCTGGACAGACCCAGCCAAGGATGGCTAGGTACGAGGCTGGAACCGGGAGCTGGCGCGGAAGATCAAAGGGAGGAAGCATACTGGCGAGACCGGTGGCGTTGGTCAGTATAACAACCACTTCAGCGATGTGGTGGATGTGAAGGAGGGGTTCAAGGAGAACGAGAAAAGACTGGTGGAGCTGAAGAAGAAGTACGATCCGGAGAACAGGTTTTCGAGGAGCCCTTGGAAGATTGTTGAGACTTAGATTGGGCGGCAGCATATATGAGGAACATCACCGCGTCTCGGAGCTGGGAGTATTGGGCTAGTTAGGCATTACGACAGATCTTGACCGAGAAGGTCTAACGGACAGACTGCATGGCCTAGACAATAGCAGTCAGATCCAGGAGAAGGGGCACCAACATCCTCCATCGCTGACTTTCTGATAGGTCACCGCATCTATGAACTCACGTGTTTGTTCACTTTGTTCCCTTCGAAGACGAACAAGCTTAACTTCCGTAATCTGGGTCAATCTACGTCTTGCCCTGCGGGAAACAGGTCGCCGACTCGGAATTATACCACATCTAGAGTCAAGTATGAAACGTATGACCCCGCTCTAGAACAGTTTTCATGCTTAATCCTAGGTTACATTTAAGCATCTTGTCCCTTATCTCAACTGCAGGACACGGCTGCTTGGGCATAGAGATCGTGCACCCAACAGTCTACAAACTTCGTGTTTACTGTTCCACAGCTTGATGCGCCTCCTAGGTAGAAGAAGCAAGATAAGATGACTTCATTCAACGCGTATGTATTAGCTCGTCAGCCTTGGCTCTGTTGGCCAAGATCTGTGTAGGAATGGGCTTGAACATGGCTCTCCTCGCTTGGAGACTTTCATCGCTAGAACTCGTCCGCCGCTCGCAAGAAAAGTCCGCAGCATCTATAAAGCCTTCTCATTCCTCTCCCGACTTTGGACTATAATCACCACCACGCTTCAGCCTCGACAGCTTACAGCAACACACTCCAGACAACAGATCTCATTCGCATTTGGAACCAAAGCAACACGATGAAGGTCCTCTCTGTCGCTGCTCTCACCTCCTTGGCTCTCCCCCTGGCCATGGGCAGAAACTGCCCTGTCGAGTCCACCTGCATCCAGAAAGAATGCTCCAACTTCCAAATCAGCAAAATCACCGGCGCCGTTCGTACCCGGTTCCAGGTTGTCAGCAGCGGGCGAGCCCCAATGCTCGAAGCTGACTGCAAGGATCGCTGGGGCACCAAAGTATTCACCTACCTGCCCACTCGACAGTTGCATCGTCAACGCGCGTGGAGATATGTACTGAGCCGTAAAGTAAAGAACAACCCCCGCCTTTTCAATTTCCATCAATGAACTGCGCAAGCCGTACTGGTGCAACGCGACAACGGCGATTCCAACTGCAACAAATGCACCATCAAGGAGCGCATGGCTGACTCTGACCCCGTCATCATGGAGTGCAAGTGCCCCGACAAGAAGAAAGGAAACAGCGAAATCAATCTCGGTAAGCCTTCATCACGTGGAATTCCTCATGTGACCCAGTATCTCCGACCCATCCCCCTTCCAGCCGAGTGTATCTGGCACTACGACGGCGTCATCGGCTGCCACAACTATGCGGGCGTCAAAAGACCTATCGACCCGGTCAAGAAGCGCTCTCTCCCCGAGCTACCCGCCGACACGTCCATCACGGCTCGTGACGAGGAGCAACTTGGACCCCACGCCATTACTGCCGCCGACTTCATCGATTCGAATCATCGCCGTGCTCCTGTCGAGTCTGAGAATGCCGCCGCCCCTGCGCCCGTTCCCTTCTGGTCGGCGCCCGCTCCCTTGCCAAAGCCTGGGTTGCCTGTTAGCTTCAAGCGCCCAGGTCCCAAGCCCCGCGGCTCGCGGCGGACATCTGCCCATGGGTGGCCCAAGGCTCGCGATGAGTACAGAGCTGAAGAGACTCCTCGCTCCCGCCAATTCTAAATCACGAAATCATGTTCTGCGACGCAGGAGCCTGGGTTTCGCATTTGAATCCTCGGTGGTCTCGGGGGATTTGGATGCTTACCAATGGACGGCTACACTGGACAAGTCTAGCAAGACAGACGAGAACGCAGCGTGTAGCCTCTCGAGAACCAATGTCTTGTTCATACTTGCTTCTCCTCGCGTGACATGAAAGCGACGTCTGTGGGGGTAGTGTGATTCGAAGCCGTCTTCGTGAGTTTTATTGTTGATTCGACCCTCTACAATATCTCGCGTCACCCGCGAGGCCGCAATTTCTGCAAATCAGTTGCCTTACGAACTGCCCTTTTACAACCAAGCTATGACTCTTAAAAGGGGCCCTGTATCAGGAACAAGGACGATTTCCAATAATCTCCAGCAGCTTGGTGGTGTTATCCCTTTCGTCACACCTGGTGTGCCTCGCTGGAACTCACCCTGCGTAGACTCGCTACACAACAAACTTCCCTCCGCAACCACCACACACCTCCTCCGAAGTCTCAAGCTCGGCTTCAGGGCCGAGGTGCTCCTTTACAGTCTTCTCAACCTCCCCCGAAACCAGACACCGAAGTCCACAGACGGCACATGCCCTCGATATGCCAGGCGCCAAAATAGCCAGGCCCGTCGCCGCGCACGTGGCTTTTATCCCCAGTCAGCAAACACGGCAAACACACGTGTCTTGCAAAAGCGAAGAAACTTACCAAAGACATGTCCCCTCTCACAAAGCGACTCCTTGCCTTGATCCTTCAGCGCCGTCTGACAAAACACACATCTCTGCTTGTCCTTCACCACTCTCAACCTTTCTTTCAAGGAAACGTTGCTGGGACTCGCCGCCCCCTCAAACCCAACCGTCCCTGGAACAGCAGGGCCGCCGCCGTACATCCAGTCCCACATCTTGGCCTCGGTGCTCTGCTTCGTCAACAACGGACCGGGCTCCTTGCGTGCGTCGTCGTCGTCGTCGTTGTCGCCGTCGACATCCATCTCGTCTCCATTCTTAGCGGTCGCCGCTCTGCCGCCAAACATGACCCTCGTCTTGACCGTCTTTTCCGGCTGTTGCGTGCTGTGTTGCGAGATGAGCACGGCGGTCACGCCTCCAGCAGGCGACGTCGTGAGGCCCCATATCCGGACTCTGTAAGGATGGATCTGTTCGCCTGCGTCTTCGGGGAGGTCGAAGTCGTCATCGTCGGAATCGGAATCGTCCGAGGCGACGGATTCGGCGTCTGCCCCGGCTGCCGCGCCGCCGCGGCCGAGCATGGCTACGGGCACCGAGAGCTTGACGGTCGAGGAGATGGTTTCGGCCCATTTCGGCAGCGCGTCGAAGTAAGTGTCGATGGCGTTTTGCTGAAACCAGTTGTCGTTGTTACCTGTGGCGGAAAGTCGGACCAGGGAGTATGACGGCGCTTTTGTGCGTTTCGTGACGTCGGGGGGATGGATGACCAAACCTATCAGCAGTCAGAATGCCCATCCCAGAGATGCCTTGGTTAGGGCTCACTCGAAATTGGATTCGTAGCATCCAACGAAGTAGTATCTTCAGGATAAGTTGTCCCACATTCATCCGTGCCGTGAGTCTCCTTGGCAGTCCCCTCAGCTCCGTTCAAAGCAACTTGGAAGGGCATCGCCCTGAACGGACTAGCGATGACACCTCGACAGACTTTGGCGCCGTCACGGTCCCAAAGGAAGTCCTCCCACTCCGCAAACGCGTCCGAGGCGAGATGGGTGCATATCCCTGTGATATCTGCCTCTTCGACGCTGGCTTCGATGCTGGTACCACGCTCCCAGGCGCGCGGGATCGTGATTCGTCGGAAGCCGACGTAGTTGCGCGCGCAGTATGATATGACCGCGGTTCTTGCGTCGTCTGAGAGAAGCCATGGCGAAAACTTGAGGGAGAAAGCGGAGGTGTAGGGGCTGTAGTCTGCGTCCATGGCCTTGAGATAGTTAGTGAAGCCTGCGGTCGAAAGCTAGACGCGCGAGGGAGGGCAGGAGACTCACGTCGGGAGTAGGATGAGGTCCTCGTCCGTCGAACCTCGCAATCTCCTCGACTTTCCACGCGTAGGCGCCGTCATCCGACCCATCCTCCTCATTCGAACGGTAATACTGCACGCTCAACACCACGATCTCCTGCTGATCCGTCGCGTACGCCACCAGAGCTTGACCATTCTCGATCCTCCTCGCCCACGCAAACGACCGGATCTTGTCTCTGGGCAGATACGCGCCGTCCTCACTTTCGGCATCAGGCAGTGGCAAGTTGGCTCCGACGCCCCAGAGAATCCTCCAACTCTTGAAGCCTCTCATGCGAGCCCCGAGATCGACGCCTCCGTCGCCCTCGCCGAGAACGAGAAGTGCGCCGTTGGTCGACATCACGGTGAGAACAGGGCGCAAATTCCGACCGACGTCGGCTGGCGACCATTCCACCGCGACGACTTGGTTCAGCGAGGCGCCATAGCCGGTGACGACGCCGGAGCCGACGCCATCAAAGGTCGACGCCGGGTCTTCAGTGCCGGCCGCGTAGTCGTCGTCGTAGGAGGGCGGCGGGAGTCCCTGGGCTGTGAAAAGGGACGCGTTCATGCGCGGGTCGGGCTTGCGGGAGATGGGGATGCGGAGGATGTAGGTGTAGTACTGCTGGCGGGAGGCGTTTTCATCTTGGGCTGGAGGGGCGCCTGGTGTTGTCGTGGAGGCGGCGTTGGCGGCGGCGGAAGGGTTGTCGTCGGTTGTTGGGGCGGCTTTCGATGAAATTGGTTCTTCTGGTGCCGGGAACTCTGGGAGAAAGACGTGGACGGAGTCGTCTGCGGCTACAGCGAGCTCGGCATCGCATGAGAAGGTGATGGCATGTGTGGTTAGAGGCCGGGATTTGAGGGTTAGCGTCTTCAGCGGAGGGATCTGAGAGGTTGAGAATACCGTCAGCAAGTTGACCGAGGGGAGGATGTTTGAGGTAGATGAGAATGTTCGCTCATTAAGACGGTGATATTTGAAATATGAGTTCGTCCTGGGGGCTCGGATTACACCCGTCACGGCAATCGGAATTTTGAAGTGAGGAACCACCACGCATCTCGAGTTGAGGCGGGAGTCTATGGACTATGCCGCTCATATAAAGACTTCCCCCATGTCTCGAGGGTGGGAGAAAGAAGTGGGCGTCAAGACTTAGTCCATATCGCAAATGAGCTCAGCTTGAGCTGGTGGCTTTTACCAGTCCTGAGCAAAAACATGTGTGACCTTTGCAGGACAAACGGACCGGTAAATGTGAAGTGCGCAAACTGTCAAAGACGACAAACAACGCTCACCTTGACTTTATCCATTTTCAAATGAGAATTGACCGTCTCGGCCCTCCATGTAGCGAGAGACGTCGTGGCAGGAGGGCCGCACCGGAGAATGCTTGTCCATGGAGCAGGGTTTTTGAAGCAGGAAACTTCGGTGAAGGCCTCGGTGAGTCGCAGTAGGTGGTCCTGGCACAGTGGATATACTCCGGATAAATCAACCTGGCTTCCTTAACATTGACAGGAACGACATGCTCAAATCACTCGGTGCTCATGCAATTTCAATCATCTGATTTCTTCCCTGAAGGATTCATTTATTTCTTCAAGCTCTTGGCATATGTCTCTTCATGAAAATATCACTTTGTAACTCATATTCCTGATTGTGTTGTGTTCCTGTCCCAATCCTGAACGCCTTGCTGCACATGCTTGCCAATTGAATGGATAAAACAAAAAGTAGAAGAGTACAAGCTATGCCTTGACTGTCGCATGGCCGTTATGCCCGTTCGCCTTTGTGGCCTCGTCCTCCATCTTTCTTGGAGACTCAAGGTAGGATCCCAGAGCCCAGAGCAGAGCAACGCCAAGAAGCGCCGTAGCGCCAACAAGCTTCTTCTCCCACCAGTTGTCATTCGTCAGAAGCTTAGCCATCTTCACACGCCTCACCTGCGTCTTTGTTCTAGAAGAGTCAGCCCTGGCCCTCTCCGCGAGCGTAGCATTCTTCGCAGCAGCATCCGCCTTGTCAGCCCTCCTCTTCAGCGCAGCAATCTTCTGGCTCAGCCCCAACAGGTCCTCGTCAAGCACCATGTTCTTAGCCCCGTCGACCTCGACGTTCTGTACGTTGCCGAAGAAATCGGTAATGCGACGGCTGCGCGCAGCATCGGCACCGCCGGGGAACAGGTCGTACCGGACGCCGGCGTTGGAGTGGATCTTTTCGTAGGTGTAGCTGTCGAAGAGCTCGCCGACAGTCTTCTTGGAACTCAGGTCCTGAACTTGCGATTCGAGGAACTCGAGGTTGTAGTACGTGTAGCGATCGATGACGGCAACGCCGACGTCGTTGTCGGCATGGTGGGAGTACGAGGATTGGTCGAGCTCTGAGGATCCGGTGGCGATGATATTGGGGGAGTACAGCTTGCTATACATCGTGTTCGCCTGGCATGTATCGATCATGAAGAGGATTTCGTGGTACCTGATCAGTCAGCAATTGTCCGGGCGGACGGGAAAAGGGACTTTCAGCTTACCTCTTCTTCTCCCACATCTGCTCGAACGCGTCCGCTAAGTCAAAGGCACCGATTTCCTCGGCGTCCTGGAACTTTAGGAATTCGTTTCCACCGTGGCCTGTCATGTACACTAAGATATTGCTCCGGTCGTCCGTCAGCAGGCGCTTGCTGCGCGGCATCTCGTCACCGACGCGGTCGGTCAGCAGCCGGATGAAGTTTTCGACCGTGACCTCGTAGCCACGGTAGTCGACTTCGATGTTGTCGCCGTAAAGATCGACAGCGCGATCAGAATTGCTGTAAACAGTTCCCGGGAATGCGTTTCGAGGGTTGCAAGCCATGTCGTCGGGCAGCATGAGAATAATCTGGGAGTCTGGGATGCCGAGTCGCTTGACGGTACGGTATATGGAGAGGACATTGGCGAGGTGGCGGTAATTGAACCAGAAGCGCGAAGTGCAGACGAGGACCGCCCAGTTACTCGTATGCTCGGCGAGCACCGCCGGGGCGAGCGTCGAAGCGGCCAGGAGAACCGGCAGTTGGAGGAGACGGGAGAGCTTCATGACGGCACAAAGTACGATCGCAGGTATCGCAAGAAAGAAGGGAAACGGTTAAGGGTTGCAGGATATAGGGAGATGAGAGACCGAGTCGAATGGAAGATGTTGATTGGGTCCGCCTGGTAAGGGGGAGTGCCACGGAGCTAGGAACATCCTGACAAACCCTACCGCAAGGTACCTTAGTCAGCACAACAATTATGGTTTGTCGCACGGACCACAGCCCCTTGACGGCCGGAAATCTGGGAGCCCAGGGTTAGCTCCACAGCACCTGAATCGAGTCGACGGAACTCCACATCACTGTTCACTGTGAAAGTACCTTACCTCACCCTGCATGGGTACACATGCTGCTCATCTTCTTCCTGCGATAACTAGTCGATTATGTCGAGAGGCAAGCTACATAGGCAGGAAACGATACGATCGAGCCCTAGTGAAAAATCTTTCCCAAGACTTCTTGTTGAATTGATAAGACTCTATGCGATGTTGAGTTTCATACTTGCCTGCTAGATGCGTAAGCTCACGAAGACGCAAAGGGTCTTCCGTGATTTTGCCTTCTTATGCTACTATTCATTCCCATAATGAAAAATGATGGTCGCGATGTGCTTATTTCTTGGCCAGAACCCACAGGAACTTAGCATCGGTCTCATCATCGACCACGTCGCTCAGAATCAACTCCAGTCCAGACTCCTTGAGCTTGTTGAGCGTCTCATCAGAACCCCAGCCGCTCCAATACATCCAGCCCTTCTCGTGCAGCCACTCGTCCATGACCGCACCAGGCATGGTCTCGGCAGAGAAGTTGACGAGTAGCAAGCCACCCGGCTTCAGCCATTTGGTCATGCGGCGAATCATCTCGCTCTGCTCGTCCCTCGGAAGGTGGATGACGGAGTACATGCCGAGGATGGCGTCGAAGGAGCCGTCGGAGAACTCGAGAGCCATCATGTCACCCTCCACGAAGGTGATGCGGTCGGTGCCGTGTTTGGCGAGAGCCTCCTTGGCCAGCTTGATCTGGGTGCTCGACAGGTCGTTGGCCGTGACGAAGACGTCGGGGGTGGTGAGCAGTCTGTCGGTGACGGGGAGACCGCAGCCGCAACCGAGCTCGAGGACGAGGGACATCTGTCCGGAGAGCGGCTTGGCGACAAGGAGCTTTTCCATCAGCTTTTCGAGGTATTCGAGGCGGAGGTTGCTCTGCTGGAGGGTCCAGTCATTGTAAGCCGGGGCGATGGTATCGTAAGACTCCTTCAGACGAGCCTTGAGCTCCTCCGGGGTAACGGAGACCTCCTGATACGCAGGGCGTGCCGCCATTACGACGGTTTGCTTGGATTAAACTGGGGATTTGGACTATATGAGTGCCTCCTGCGCGGTTGATGCTCTTGCGAATACCAATGTTCCCTTGCAAGCCAAGCGACGTTCTTCTGCAGCTTGACGAGGAGGGAGGCAAAGGAGACCTCGGGTATATATGGCTTGGGTATTGAGGAAGTTAAATACCTTGGTAAAAGATGCGGGTTGAGAGATTGTGCCGGTGCTGATACGAGTCGAAGCAGGGGCTTTGACTAATGAGTCTGACTACATCATCCTGTCGCAGCAGTCCAGGGGTTGTTTCCGTTTGCCCTTAAATACCTGCTGAATGTTCTCTCCCCAGATGTTCGGACCGAGTGATATTCTGGCGGTGAATATCAGAGTCATCGCCGGTCAGGATGACTCTGCCGGCATTTCTACATTGAAGCAGCACGCCTACCTAGATGAGTCTACAGCGAAAGTCCTTCCCCATGGAAAGTCGCATTGCACGCACCACTTAGCTACTCTGGGGTTAGCCCGGCTCGGTCAGCGATGATGTTTTCCGGAAATGGGACGAAGGTGAGGATTTGGGGTGGAGGATGTGGAGTTCGCTCAAGATGGAAAGGCAAGGAGGGTTTCTGGAAAAAGCTGAGTCTGGACTGCAGCTGGAATGGATAGTGGTGGACCTCGCAGTGGCCTCGGAGCATACAAGTCCGAGATCGTGGGCTGCTGTGGCATATACGTCCGGGCGCCTGTTGAGTTATTGCTGATCACGTTGACGCTCCTTGCGTCAACATCGTGTGATGCTGGGCAATATCCTGAGTGAGACTCGACAAATCGCAATGGGATTCTCGCAAGAATGATTGACGAGCCGAGGTGGCACACAAGTGAAAACTTCTGTTTTGGTTGACTCGCGAGAGACTTCAGACATGCATAGGTACCCAGCACGAGGTTGAGGTGGCCGTTGGAAGTATGATTACTTAAGCTTAATTGCCTGGGGTCTGCACCAATCTTTTTTCTTACTGAACTTCTGACGTGCTGGGCTGACGTTCCATTTCGCACTAGGATGAAGAGGGGACAATCACATGCACAGAGGACGAAATGAGCTCTCAATCTACACCTGCGGTGCTCCGCAAAAACCACCATTGCAACGGCCAAAGAACCAAATGGCACGGCAAAACTGGAACGAGCCGCTGCAACCCGCCCGAGTGACCGCAGTGCCGATAAAAATGTCACTCTCCACGACAGGAAGTCGACCTTGAAAAGACCAAAAAAAAAATAAAAAAAAAGGGAACTCCACCGGCAGACGCGCCTGGCGTAGCAGCAAGCAGCCCCCTGTCTCGCTCCTCTGCCGCAGCTGCATCAGGCTCCAGCAATAGCAACACAGGAGGCAATTGATCTTCATCCCCTCCCGGCGTCCTCCCAGCCTGTCACTCGCCGAGTTGCTCGTAGCTCCAACGACACCACACCACCATTGGATCATTGCCTGCGCGCCGGTAGCCTGCAACCCTTCCCTCTGGGTGTGGGTGGATCGTCGAACTCCGGCTCGTCCAAACCAAACCGAATCAAATCAAACAAAACTTGTGCCGTCTAGCATCCCCCCAGTCCTTGCATCATCATACCTTGACGAGGCATCCGGGACAGCATACAAAGAAATCTCCCCCGCACCCTCGTTGCGCTGCTGCTGGCTGCAGGCCCGCACCTGCGACCCTTGAGTTTCGGCTTCCCTGGGAGCGCCGAATCCCAGCAGCACCTCAGGAACCAACTATACTACGTAAGGACAAAGAACCATCGAAGCACCTCATCACGGAGACGGACCAAACGGCCTGTTTGCTCTATTGCTGCTCCTGGACTTGTCAGGCCCTGTGTTCCACTTGCGCCCTCGAGGCTTGGTATCCGATCGCAATCATAACTCCCAGCTGCCCAGCCCGAGGCGCAAATTCTTTTGCCGGACTTTGTAATCTGCACGGTTGACCGGCCCTGGATCTGGGTCCATCGGGTCTCCATCTAATTCAGTCCAGCAGCAGCTCCCAGTCCTGGTCGCTTTTAGCGCTTGCTAAGTCGGGGTGCCCAGCTGGTCGGAGAGAGGGGCTCCAAACACCGGATGACCGACGCAAAACTCGTGGCAGGATTATGAAATCCGTTCTCTCGAGTCCGCTGCCGTTGCTGCCTCATCGCCCTCTGCCTCTCTTCCTCGACTTTTTCACCACTGCGACCATAATTGCTTCTGCTAACTCCGGCGCCCAAAAACCTCGAATCTGAGCGTAACGGCCCGCCGTTTTTTTATTTTTTTTTATTCTTTCGCCAACGCATACGCCCCTTCCGCGGCTTCTAGTCCGCCCTCGCTATTTCGCGCTTCGTGCTTCCGCCGCCGGCCGAAGCTTATTTCGCCAGTCCAAGCCATCTGATCCCCTGGGTGTGCTAAGTGGTGGGAGGTATCTTCTAGCCGCAGACCCTGCTGCCATTATTTGACCCTCCGTCCGTTTTCCTTCGTCACTAGTGGTGTCACGCTCACCTCTGGTTGTTACTTAATCCAAAGTCTGCTTCTGCACCCCTTTTTGTACTCGCTTTCGCGTCGCCAGCAATATGGGGCGCCCGCCGGCGTACATCTTCGTGGTTAGGTTGGTAGACGTTACTGCAAGCTTATTTCATGTTTCCTTAGATGCTGACACTTCTGCAGGCACGGCGCACGTCTCGATGGCGCCGACAAGAGGTGGCATCTTACCTCTCCGACTCCATACGACCCTCCCCTGACCTACGGCGGATGGCTGCAATCCATGGCTCTCGGTGTCCGGATCGCAAGCATCCTGCGTCAGGCCGAGGCAGACTTGAACAAGACCCCAAACGGTCGCGACAGCTCAACGGACTCGAAGAAGCGACGCAAGTTCAAGGTTGTCCTCCACAGCTCCCCGTTTTTACGATGCGTCCAAACCTCTGTCGCCATCAGCGCCGGCCTTGCTCAGGCTCCTCCTTCGAACACCCCGTCGTATCCGATGCCGACGTCTTCGCCTAGCACGAACCCCTCTGCCTCTCCGTTCGTTCTTCCGGCTCCTGCCCACGAGGATGTCGATCCGTTGTCCACCGATGCGAGCGAAGCCAAGTCCGAGCCTCCGAAGAAGAAGATCAAGAAGTCCATCCTCCGTCTCGACGCCTTCTTGGGCGAGTGGTTGTCTCCCGAGTACTTCGAGATGATCACTCCACCTCCCGGATCCGCGATGATGCTCGCAGGTGCGAAGGCCGATCTTCTGAGGCGGGAAAACATCAGCGTACATGACCAGATCGTGGACCATGCCCACCACCACGCCAACTCTGTAGGTCAGGCCCAGAGTCAGCTTTGGAACAGCCCCAAGTTCAGAGCTGCCCCTGAGCGAGTCCCCGAGCGATCCGGCTCGGTCGACTCGAATGCGCCGTCCATCTTTGGGTTAGACAACGTGTCTTCCATGACCGGCGCCCTTCCCAGAAATAGGGCAGACAGCGCGGCTAGCACATCGAGTCAGCGACTCCGATTCGCGATTCTCGAGTCTAGCAACCCGAACGAAGGCTATGTCCCCCCGACTCCGAACTATGCGGTGTCTTCGAATGTGAAGATTCCCGACGGCTACGTGGCGCACGCAAGGGATGCCTCTGTCCACGTTGACTATCAGTGGGACTCCATGCGACATCCGCTTGATTGGGGTGATGGAGGCAAATACGGCGAAGAGTGGACAGCCATGCACCACCGCTTCAGGAATGGTGTCCAAAAGCTCGTGGATTGGTACTCTACTGCTGAGCGTCCTGCCGAGATGGTCACCAAAGAGGTGCGGACCTCTCAGAATGGCGACAGTGAATGCGCTATTGATGACGAGGACGATGAGAATGTTGAATCGGTTGTCATCCTGGTCTCTCACGGCGCAGGCTGCAACGCTTTGATTGGCGCCATCACCCACCAGCCGGTGCTTATGGATGTTGGAATGGCATCTCTGACAATGGCCGTCCGGAAACCCAATCGTGAGACCGTACCATCCGGAATGGACACGCCCATGTCTGAGGCCGGGGACCCAATGTCTCAGCCCGGTGTCATCCCAATTCACCACTATTACGACCTGAAGATCTTCGCCAACACTGACCATCTACGACCGAGCTCGTCCTCTACTCACAATCTTTCCAGAGCCCCGTCTACTGCATCGAACTCGAGCGTTTCAAATGGGCAATCCGGCGCACGAGGTCGGATCCCGACCACGAATTCCATATACACACCCGCCCCTATCACATTCAACCCGGAGTCCTTCGTTTTCCCGGGAAGTCGAAGCACTTCGGCCAACGCCAACCTAGGTAGCATGCGCCGCACATCTCACAACAACGCGTACTCTCTACCTAGGACGCCCGCTCTCAACACCACCGGTATCACTGTCGGCAGCGGCGTGACGAGTTTCACAAACATCATCAACAACAACAACACGATGATCAACACAAACACCTCACCGACGCTCTCCATCGGATTGTGGTCACCCATAACACCAAAGAAGGAGACGGAAGAGGAGGACGAAGAGGACGACATCTTCCCAGATTTTGACCATCGGAAGAAACTGGCAGCCCTCTCCAAGCAGGGCCCGGAGATCGTCAAGCCACCAACGCCTGAAAGAAAGGAGCCGCAGATCGGAGGCCCTACCAAGGTGCCTCTGAGATTCCAGGAGATCTCCCGCCCGACCTCGAGTGATGGCACAGAAGAAGAGAACAAGGTGCCTCCGCTCAGCTTTGCCAGCAGCGGTCTCTGGGGAGCCCCTCGACCCCTCGGCGCGACTGAGATTATGCGTGATATGACAACCTCCAAGAGACGATGGACTGTCAACGAGCGTGCCTAGAGGATATGATGCATTTGGATTTTACACAACAAGAGTACCCAAAGGCTTGAGAAGAAAGACCAAACGCAGAAGACGGTATTACAGGGTATATTGAAAGGATGATGGCGAAGATCGTACACAGATTACGACGGCATATTTGGGCAGCAAAGAACCACAACACATCTCAACTTGTTCTCCTATTCATTCTGCAAGGCGTTGTCAACACGGGAAAGAAAAGTCCAGGGGCGGCATTGAAGATGGAAGAAAGAATATTATTGTAATCATCACCACAAGAAAAAGGCATCGGCAGGAAGGACTCTTGTTTTTTTTCTTCTGCTTCTTCTCTTTTGGGTTCCCTCACGAGGCATGGATATAGCACAGTCAACAAAAACAATAAGATTTTCTAGCACAAACCTTTTTCTTGTGCGTGTGTACAGCAAAGTCGAAGCAAAAGTAGGATTGACTCCCGCGCCTCTATTGTGACGATAGGAAAAGTATGTTGTAGTGTAGGGATTCCTGACAAGTGCCTCCGTCCTGAGAACGCCCTCCTCTTTCACTTCCACCCACCCTTAATTGCTTCCTCCTAATTTCGTCTTTAACCAAAAGTCTTGTTCATAGCCTGGTGCGCCAACTCGACACCCAAGAAAGTAGCAGCATTAGCAGGGACGGCTCTCGCCAGCGCGGGACCGAAACCGGGGAAGAAGGCCTTGAGCCCGCCCTTGCCGTAGACCTCCCTCACGACGCCGCCGAGCGTCACGTTGCCCTCGGCGGTCTGCAGCCTGGACTTGACGGTGTCGACGGGGAAGACGGGGATCCACATGGCGACGCCGGCGGCAGCTCCCGCGGCGGTGACGGCCAGCAGGCTGAGGTCGCCCTGGGGCTTGCCCGTGACGGGATCCTTGGGGGTCAGGCGGCGCTTGATGTACTCGTAGGCGGCGAAGTAGGCGGCGGAGCCCGGGCCGTCGCGGGCGAGGGTGGCGGCGCTGCCGCGGAAGACGGAGCGCAGGCCGCCCTCGCGGTAGAGGGAACGGACGACGTCGAGGCCGCCGTTGTACTTTGGCTTCTCGCCGGGCTGCTGGCGCTGGGACTGGACCTGCAGGATGACCTTTACGCGCTCGAAGGGGGCGGTGATGGCGGTCATGGGCACGGCGGAGAAGAAGCCCGCGGCGGAGACCTGGGCGATGGAGAGGGGCGCGTCCTTGGAGGCGCCGGACGAGCGGACGAGGGACTTGCCGACGTCGTAGCCCCAGAAGGAGACGGCGACTGTTTATCGAGGTTAGCTTTTTGTTTTCTTTTTGGCTTCATTAGGACGGGTGGGTGCAAAGGGAAGCTGGAGGAAGCTTACACATGGGCGTTACGCCGACCAGAGGCGCAGAAACACCGGCGTACAACCCCCTCCTCAGGCCATCTCTCGCGATGCTCTTCTTGACGACGTCGATCGCGCCCTTGTACACCCCTGCGTCGGCGGTCTGCAGACGGACCTTGACGAGGTCGAAGGGGTGGCCGACGACGACGGCGCAGACGCCTCCGAAACCGCCGGCCGCGAGGGAGCGCAGCTGGGAGGCGAGGCCGGAGGCGGCGGCCGTGGCCTCGGCCTTGAGCTCGTCTTTGGACTCGGGGATGCGCGGGATCTTGTCGGAGATGGGGCTGGGGAGGGCGGCGTTGAGGGTGTTGTTCGTCGTGACGGCGGCTTCGGCCGGGGTCGAGGGGGCCATTGTGCGTTTCTTTCTTTCTGGAGCGGGGAGCAATCCTCTGAGGAACACCGTTTGCGAGAGGTTTTTCGCGAGATGGGAGTGGTGGTGAGGTGTGATATGAAGGTGTGAAAGAGGGAAGAGAGGTTCCGAGGGGGAGGAAAGGGAGATTTCACGTGTCTCTCTTCCTCTATTTCTTCTCTCTTTAAGGTCTCTCTCTCTCTCTCTGATGGGCTTGGGCGCGAATCGAATTGGCAAAGCCCGAGCGGTCCGTTCCTGGCGCGAGGTTGGCTCCGCAGTAGCTAGCGCTGGTCTTTATTTTGTTTTGCGATCAGGATGCGCAGCAGGTTCGTTCGGTCGGTACTCCGTGGAGAGGTTTCGTTTCTTCGATCGAAGGACGGCCTTTTTTTGGTGCGGCGGTAGGGGAGCTGGGGGCGTGAGACTACGTCACAGCGAGCCGAGGCAAAGGGAACGCAGCACTGGGGGGTTCAAAGATGGCCCACTCGTAGCCGTATATGGTGTATCCACTGACTTGTTGTAGGTATAGGTCCCTTACACTAAGGTGTTGCCCGATAGATCTTGTGATAATGAGGCCGTTTGCGGAAGTGGAGTTGAACGATTCAGTGCCCGCTGTTCTGTGAGAAGAGTTGTGCGATGGCGATGGTGCAGGACTAACTGACTAAAAGGACAGGGCGTCATCTTCTTCAACGAAAAAAACCGAAAGACAGCTCATCCCGGCGCGCGGGATGAAACCCTCCAACCCGCTGCAGAAGGGTCGGTCACCACCTTTTGGGAAGGTGCTGCGCTGGCCTGCCCGCCCGGGCCTCGGTCGTTCGGCTCATTTCGTCGCCCTTCTCACCTTCGTCCTCCCCAGACCCCGGACGGGGAGGAGGGGAGGAGGGGAAGGGCAGCCCAGCGTCGCGGGCCCTTGACTCTAGCGGGGTGTCGTGCGCTAAAAGTTGGGGGGGCACATCGGCACATCAACACACACACACTGTTCCTGGATTCGCCGTGCCATTGGGACCATAATATTCCTTGTCCGAGTACTATGTAGTCCTTAAACCCTGGCTTTCCACGTTCCCATTAGCTTGAATTGCAAGGCTTTTTTGAGTTTTTCTTCCCTACCGTCATTCTATCTATGATCGTGTGATCTAGTACAGATGATGGGCGTGTGATTCAGGGGATGGGGGCTTTAATAAGATGAACTCAATTCCAGGCGTTTTGGGGCGAGGTAGGAGAGTGATGATGGATAAGGGACTGTCATGTGAAATTCGATTCCGAGACAAAGAAGGTAATTCATGGGAGACACAATGTTTCTGCTAGAGACACCTTGATGAAATTAAGATGGAAGCGTTCAGTCTTCTGAGACAACTTTTGGTAAACAATCCCAATCTCATCTCGAATGAGGTCAGAATCTCGATTCTTGCGAACGCGCAACGAGCTCACGACCAAAGTCCCATATCAAACCCCCCCTAACCATCATCCCGGGGAAACGGACCATTGGCTCTCGGCTCACCGCTGGCCCATGCAAGCTGCACACTCCAACGTCTTCAGCCGCCAGATTCGGCACGGAAGAGGATACCACACGCACAAGAATCTCACTGCGTCTCCTCCGACCCCTCACAAACCGAACACGACCTCCCCGGTCGAGTTACAGTTACTTCTGCACGTCAAGTGACAGCTACTGGCCCACACTCCACCGCCCATCATCTCGTCTGACATTAGCCAAGTCCGCGTCCCAACGCCGTCGCCGCCGCTCCGGGCGGACGGATGGGTCAGCCGTAGATCACAAAGCGTTGCGCTGTGATGCGAGAGAAAAGTGTTTGTGGTGCGCGTCATGTCATACCTTGAGAGAGCTCGGTTTGACGGAAGAGTGACCGCCACTGATCAGAACGGCCTGCAAGCCTTGGCCTCAAGGGTATCTAGCTTTTCCATTGCCGCGCAGAAAGTAAGA
Organism: Colletotrichum sansevieriae; assembly: GCA_026260285.1. NCBI lineage: Eukaryota > Fungi > Ascomycota > Sordariomycetes > Glomerellales > Glomerellaceae > Colletotrichum > Colletotrichum sansevieriae. The sequence continues at coordinate 49,408 of JAOQIF010000345.1, forward strand.
AAACGAATTATGTGCGTCTGTCTACTCATACAATGTCATTGAATGGCCGTCGCAATGCCTTCCCCTGATATGTGTCCCTGTTTGTATGACTTTCCCAAGACTCCCGACGAATAAAGCGCATAAGAGAAGCCAAGAACGAAACGTGAGCCAAATCGGCGGGTTCTCTAAGTCCCACTGACACCACACCAAAAACCCACTTCTCCAACCGACGGTCCTCTATCATCACGCCTGTATAACCTCTTTTTTTGACTACCCCCCTTCTCGTGGTCTAGGCATAGAATCGAAGTAAACCTTACTTTGAAAACAAGCATAACTCTAGTCCCGCTTCGTACGGTCGTCCTGTTCCAGCAACGTCTCGACAATGGTCGGCGCAGGCGTCATTGGCGGTGGCGTGCTTCCCTAGAACGCCCTCTTCAACGGCGTCGTCGCGATTCCCGTGGAACGTCCCACACCGCACCAGCAGCTGCTGTCGCCCTCCCTCTCGACCTGGACTACTATGTCCATCGAGTTCTTGAGGAGATACTCGCGCACCCGGTCGCGCACCTCGTCCAGGCTGGCGCCCCGGGCCGCCACAACGTGCACTATACCCCTCAGCTTGTCACCCGAGTCCTCGCTGCTGCGGTCGTCCATCCAAAACTTGGGTACCGAGTAGTTCACCACTCCCTTCTGTTGCAGGATTCCCGCGAGAGTGTTGCGCAGGTTGTACTCGATGTCGTCGGGAATGTTGAGAAGGAGGTTGCGCGCCGACGACTTGATGAGGGGAATGGCCGCCAGGAAAATAAGAATCGCGATGGCGCATGACGCCAAGGGGTCCCAGAACGTCCAGCCAGTGTAGTAGGTGAGAATCGTCGAGAGCACAACCGAGGCGCTGCCCATCGTATCGGCCAGAACATGCAGAAAAATACCCTCCATGTTGTCGTTATGATGGGAGTGCGCATGGCTGTGCTTCTTGCCGTGCGAGTGGTCGTGTCCGTGATCGTGCCCGTCGTGCGAGTGCGAATGCGAGTGTCCGTGGTCGTGGTCGTGGTCGTGGCCGTGGTGGTGGTGACCGAAGCCCCAGAGACCCAGCAGATTGATCACGCCGCCGAGGAAACTGACGATGAGCAGTTCCTTGAGACGATGGAGTTGTTGACCTTCCCATATCCGTTCAAACGCCTCCACGATGATTTCGACGCTCAATAGCCTGGCAGCCGGGCGGTCAGTTATTGACGTGTTGCACAGCACAAAGGCGTACCTACATCAGCAAAATGCCATTGGCGAAGCCGCTAAGGGTCTCGACCTTTCCGAGTCCAAAGGGGAAGCGTTGGGTCTGCGGCCACTTGCTGGTCACCGCCGCGCAAAGACCAACAAACAGGGCGAAGCAGTCGAAAAACATGTGGATCGTGTCGCTGAGGAGGCCGAGGGAATCGGTGACGTATCCGTAGAACGCCTGCACGGCCATGAAGCCGAAGTTGAGACTGCGGACGTGACAATTAGCCATTGAAACCACCCACAAGAACAATTCGACCTACGTCATGAAGTAGAAGATTCGCCTTGAGTCCTTCTCCATAATGATTGTATGCAGAAAGGGAACGGCAGGTGTGTATCGGAGAAGAAGCCTTGTGAACAGTGACCGTTTCGAATTGTCGTGAGCGTGACTGTGAGAGTGATCGTGCCCGTGGTCGTGCCCAGGGCAATGACCATGGGCGTGATCATGATCATGGTGGTGGTCGTGATCGTGATCATGTTTGTGTCCCTTCATCGATACGCCATCAAGCGGCTGGAAGGCCTCCGAGAACGACCCGTTCGTGGGCGTCAAGAGCTGGCGTCCGCTCGGCGTGATATCTGTCTTCCACCCGTCCATCGTCGCGAGAGAGCGCGGCGCCGTTTTGTCTCGCGATTGGATCGTTTTACCCGAGTTCGCTCGGCCGTGCGAGTGGACGTGGCCGTGGCCGAGGCCATTGTGGTTGTGCGAGTGGGAATGGTCGTGGTCGTGGTCGTGTACGTGGCCGGTCGAGTCTTGGCTCTGGCTGTGGGTATGCAGCCCGCCGTTGGACATTGTTGACTTCAACGCATGGAGAGACGGGGGCGAGTGGGAATGGGTGTGCATGTGGTGGTGGTGTGCGTGCGGGAGGGCGGAGGATGGCAAGGCATAGGACGAGGCCATTGTTTGACAGCGCGGCGTAGGGTTGTAGGGCCGGTCGGGTCGGTCTGGGGTCGGTGTTGGTGGACGGTATCGGCGGGGATTCCACGCGATAAAAAGACGTCTCTCCCGCTCCCCGTCTGTTGTGATTTCTTTGGTTCGTGTTCGTTCTGTCTCTCCACCACAGCGGACCCGTCGATTCGGGATCTTCTTTAAAAGATTCCCCCTACTTCAGATATAACTCGAGTCATGGGTCGGAGGATTGTGTCTCGCGATATATCTGGGGCTTGTGTGTCGCGTCTGCGAAGCCGGTGGGAAGCACGAATGTTGCAATTGAGGTGTCGCGGGGCCCTCCGATGCCGATGCCGTGGAGCTGGGAGGAGAAAGAGACGAGGAGCAGCACAGGTAGACCGTAGCAGCGATAGAATGATAAAGTCGTGTGCCAGTCTAGCGCTGCTTCGCCTTGAGGTAGCGGCAATTCAGGGGACTTTGCACAGGCTAAAGGACTGGAATGGAGTCGCCCCGTCAATGACGTTGCGCCGCACGCCGGATGGGATGCTGGGCTAGGCTCTGGGGGGAAATAAGTCGATCGACGATGGACGTGCCGCCGACGTGTCGCACAGACGATGCTAGAAGCAGCCAAGTCGAGGAAGAGAGGGGATTCGATTTGTCGTCGACGGCGTGGAATTAAGGAAAACGGATGGATGGCCGACACGAAAAGAGAGAGAGAGAGGGCAACCTTCAGATAAGAACCAGAAACAAGCCGGCTAAAAGTCAAAATGGATGCAGCCGCGCACTTAGAATCAGACAGACGTTGTTTTCTTTTTTTTATCTTCCTGCTACTTTTTTTTAGCTGAACCACGGGACGTCGGGCGGGTGGTGCCTCCTTTGGGCGGACTTTCAAGTCTTCAGATGAATCTCTCGCTCTCTCTTGTTGTCTTCCCCCTCGCACCTTGTCCCGATGAGGCATCCGGCGGTCAGCCCCTGCAGATTGCTCCATGTGGGGAGGACGCCCGGCGGCACGTTCGCGGTCGCGGTGCTTGTGATTCGCTGTGGTGCCCGTCAAGAGGGGTGGAACCGTGGAAGGCAGAGCTGGGATGGGGTCGGCTGGACATGCTGGAAGTTGGCTGCATAAAGCTGCCCATGCACATAATGCGACCTCGATCCCAGGCCGATAATTGCTGATGGGCCTCTAATGAAGTAGCGGATGTCGCGGGTGTTTTCTTTGCGATGCGGCGAGTTGCTGCTAACAGCGGGCATCCACCCTACGTACATCTGCTCTTGTACGCTACTGCGGTATAATTGCGTTATGTCTCTGGAAGTCTGGGCATGCCTTGCTTGTCTGAGAAAGCTGAGATGGAGATGCGCCGAGCTGGCAGGCATCACCGCCTCAAAGTCGTTGAGGCGGTTGGTCTGTGTTTGCTTAGCATGCGCAGCAGCTGGTTTCCTCTATATTGCGTGACGAAATAGCACCTCAGCACCTCAGCCTCATTTAGAGATCTCTCCTGGGTGCTGCTAATTCAAGACCCATTGTGAAGCTACATGGAGTACTGCTGCAATACCCTTGGCAGTACGTATCTTTCTTACTCCCCTAGTCACGTGACCGTACTCCATTCACCAACACACCTCAGGCGGCCAGGCCTAGGTGTTATCGCTATCGTTATCGCCGCCTATTTATGATTGGCGACACAGTTGCAACAGCAAAAGACCCATCCCAAGTGGGAAGGCGCAAACAAGACCAAATTCTTGGAAGAGGGGTCCCGGTCCAGGCCCGGTCAGCTTCGTCAAAGGGCAGTTTGTTATCAAACAAGAAAGAAAGATACTCGCTTTATAAAACCACTGCCCGTGCCTGCGTTGCGCCCAACGCCAGCTCGGCCCCTAATGCGCTAAGGCGATCTTGCAACTTCGGATGACAGCACGGGGTGACGGGACAGCTTGCATAAGCGTTACTACCACGCCAATATCTCAAGACCGACGGCCATCTGAAACTTCAAATCTCCGGCCCAGCCCGCCGACTCACTCACCGACTGGCTAAGCTGTCCATCATGTCGCTGGTGCCTCTCGTGGCGTCCATCTTGGCTGGTGTCTTCACCACCCTCATCGCGGCATTCGGCATCAACTCACTCTCGAGACTGCTGCCGACGCGCTATCATGCCGCCGACAATCCCAAAGATGACCATATTCAGATCCTCGTGCTGGGCGACATCGGGCGGAGCCCTCGAATGCAGTATCACGCACTGAGCGTCATGAAGCATGGAGGGAGAGTAGACCTCGTCGGCTACAAGGAGACGGCTCGGCTGCCAGATCTCGTGGGAAATGAGAGGGTTTCTCTGTATCCTCTGCCGCCTCTGCCAACCGTCTTCAAATGGAACACGCTGCCGTTCTTGATCAACAAGCCGGCCAAGGTCGTCTGGCAGATGTGGTCCATCTTCTACGTGCTGGCTTACACCGCACCTCCGGCCCGATGGATCATCATTCAGGTTTGTAAAATGTCCTCTCATGAGAAACGTGCCTGACTCCTCGCAGAACCCACCCTCCATCCCGACGCTGCATCTGGCCCTCCTCGTTTCTCTCCTCAGGGGAAGCCACCTTCTAATCGACTGGCACAACTACGGTTGGTCCATCATGGCTACCGGCCGCAGTCTGAAGAACCCCCTCGTCTGGCTCTACAAGAAGTATGAGATCTTCTTTGGCAGACTCATCCCAACAGCCAACCTCACCGTCACTCACGCAATGGCCCGCCAGCTCCACGAGAAGCCCTACGACAACAAAAAGCCCATCTTTGTGCTTCACGACCGTCCCGCCCAGGTTTTCCAGCCCATTAAGTCGGCCGATGCCCGCAAAGCCTTTCTCTCAAGCCTCAAAGAGACCAGGGACGTTGCTGACAGTATCTGCGACGGCACTACCCGTCTCATCGTCAGCAGCACTTCGTGGACTCCCGACGAGGATTTCGGACTTCTGCTGGATGCTCTGGTGGCCTATGCGCACCCCGAGGAAGCTGTGAGCGACAACGGCGTCGGTAGGCCCCCGATCCTAGCCATCATCACCGGCAAGGGACCGCAAAAGGCCGAATACGAAGATAAGGTCAAGACTCTGCGCCTGGAGGGCAGGTTGCCAGGTATTACCATCCTCACAGCATGGCTCTCCACCAGAGAGTATGCGACCCTTCTCGCCTGCGCCGACCTCGGCGTCTGCTTGCACAAGTCTAGCTCCGGTGTCGACCTGCCAATGAAGGTGGTGGATATGTTCGGTTCCGGTTTGCCCGTGGCGGCGTACTCGGCCTACGAGAGCTTTAGCGAGTTGATCAAGGAAGGCCAGAACGGTTGCGGATTTGAGACCGCGACTGAGTTGGCCGAGGTGCTGATCCGACTGCTGAGCCCAGACGGCAAGGACGAACTTAAGGTGCTGAAGTCTGGCGCCGTGAAGGAGGGCAGCCTGAGATGGGATGAGGAATGGGATCGCGTCGTCGGTCGCGTTGTTGGAGTCATTGACGTATGAGGTTCATAGCACACAACTGAAGCATTTGCAAAATCCGAGCTTCTCGAGGCACCTGATGAGCCAGATGTGACCACTGAACAGTGCAGATCACCCAACATCTGTACTAAATAAATATCCAAAATAGTAGAAAAGCGCAAAAATGATTTCGCCCGGACTTGAACCGGAGACCTTCAGTGTGTTAGACTGACGTGATAACCAACTACACCACGAAACCATGAGAAACACTTTGCAGTGTTGTGGAGCTGAATGTTTCGTCCAGGATGTTACCTGTGAAGCCTGACTCTAAGAGATTCAATTTTTTCCCTTCACGTACCTAGGTAGGCTTCTGAGCCGACGGGGCCGATGAAAACGACCGTCAGCTGGCAGCGCGGCGAAAAAGTCTGGAAGGTAACCCGGTCCCTCCATTGTCAGGCGATGAGACAGAATCAACGACACGAAAGCCTTACCGCTCAATTATTTGAGATACAGGTGGTGGGTCCGAACGAAAGTCACCGAAATCTCAGCACTGGCTGTGACTTTTCTTGGGTAAAATTACCATGATCCATCCTTTCACTGAGACATTGTTGTTTGCTTATGGCCGAAACATGCCTACCTTATTAGGCGACACCATTGTCGCAACCAGGACGGCTGCGCTGTGCCTAAGCGAAGCATGCTATGACTGTTCGCAACACAGACGTATTTGGAGTTCAAGCACTACTCATAGTACAAGTAGGCTTTGGACGCTGTAGTCACAGGAAGGAATTGTCAGCAACGTCGCCGAAACGCTGCTTCTGTTGCTGTCCTCTGTCGCTCTTGCTGGCTTAAGTGCAATCTTCATCTCTGTCTTTATTTCTGTTCTTATTTGTGTTGTTTGCTAGTTCTATACTTCCATAATACTGTCAAGATTATGAGGTTCAAATAACTTTCCACGTTCTTCGCAGTTCTTCATAAAAGGTACTGTTATTCAAAACGAAATTGATCCAGCATTCCATTTACGAACTCCTGAACAAAATCGAATTCAGTACGTAGTTGTCTTCGTCACAAAAGACACCTTCTCGCTCTTCTTTCCCAAGTCAGTTTGCCTCCGATCCGGACAATTCAGCGGATAAGCGTACAGATTTTTCATAGTCCGTCCACTAACTTCGCCGGGGTCGTCCTTCCTCACCTCAAGCTTCGAGGACACCGACTCATTCCCACGATAAACCCGTTGCTTCCAACCGTCACCGCCGCCGTCTGCACACGGCCTTCAAAGTAGGTCGACATGACAGGTCGTGGTGTGACATTGTGCAAGCTCTGGTAGGTGACGTGCCTGCCCGCCGTTGTCATCGCCTCAGCCAACACGGGCACCTTTTCTCTCTGTTTGTCCACTGGGATCCCCACTCCAGCGAAGCTGCTCTTCTTTTCGGCTGTGTGGCAGTGCTTGAAACCAGCGTTTTTGTTGCCTTCTTCCATCCACATATTGGGCGGTCTGCGGTTCGCGTCGGCGGGAACGGGCAACTCGCTCGTCGCGGGAACGTGCCATGCCCGCATGTTCTTTGTCGGGTTGATTTTGTGGCCATCATTCTGGATCCTGCGAATAGTCTTTTTGGTGGATTCAGAGTGTCTAGGTTTGTTTAAGCTGGTCAGCAAAGTTCCACATGTAGGTACGCACTCGAGGGCTGAGTTGGCTGCAGCGTATACTTCGACTCACTAGTTCGACCTGATGACTTGAAGATCAAAATGGGCTTTTCATAAGTAAGAAACGAGGGTACTGGTCTAGAAGAGTAACGCTGCATCAGGAGAGGATGGCTGATTGCTGTAAAGCATTTCGCAGTCTTTTCCTGGACACTCCTTATGGCTGCTCAAGATATAAGTTTTGCTGCCTGCTATGCTGTTGGGCTTCGCGCCGTTCTTGGTCAAAAATATTCATCGTGATTGCAGAACATGACGAAACGCCGTTGGATGTTGACGCCAGGCTCTCGTCGGTCTCAACCTGCCCGATCCATGAGTGGGTTATTGGTCGAACGCGATTGGCTCGATGGGAAAAGCCGGTTGGTAAGAGTGCTGTGGTTTATTTCCTGATCATGACTACGAAGCCTGGATTCGGTTGTGTTGGAACGTGTCCCAAAGGTATTGAGACCCTGGAAACGTTGTTGGTGTGGCCAAACGTGCCCATTCAAGTGGAAAAAGACTCATCAAGCAGCGGCGCTTAAACATCCGCATAGCCACCCCTCAGCCCCCGCTCGCTGAATACTACTAATATGTAAGCCCATCTGAATAATGTGCGTTGAGTTGTCTTACCTCTTCATCCCCAATTACCCGCAGACGTTCTTGTAAAATGACCGACATTACGGCAATTAAGGCCCTCTTATCGCTCGCTCAATCCCGAAATTCCGCCTTCAACATTCAAATATCTGTGGAAACATCCTATGGCCTGGTCATCAATTTCAAGACTGATGCAGGGCTCTCTGTGCGCCTCAAGAACGACACCCAGACCGCAGACCGTCAACAGAGTCAGTCAGAAACCACCTCGGAAATCAGACAGGCTACACCTGGGAATTCAACAGAGTCAGTGTCCGAGTGTCAGGCTGGAGCTCGATTGGGAAATCAATCAGAACCGCAACTCACCCCTAAAGCCGCTCAGCCAGACTCAAAACTAGGATTTCGCTACGCGATTGATCCAGATTTTGGTACGTCGTGTCTCTGGTACCACGCGCAGTGGCCCGGAAACCCAGATCAGTTCCACATCAACCTCGAAGACCTAAAAGGCCGATACTCTGCCACGTGGCTCGATGCTTTCAAGGATTGGGAGGAAAGATACAGCAAAGGTTTCAAAGCTCAAGAATGTGATCTCGGCTCGGGCAACGAGGTCTTCTCGGACGTTCAGGAACGTATGAATTGGCATGTCGAGGGCGTGTTGCTGGGCTATTGGTTGGCTTTGCAGGATGGTGTTGATCGCGTCACTTTCCAACCGGGCGAAACCGAGTTCATCCTTCAGTAGGGCTGACTAGAGAAGACCTTGGATCAGGTGTTGGCCGAAGTAAGCGAGTAACTTAGTCGATGTGCTTCAGAGTAGCCATCTGAATAATGTCACACGTGAATTTCCTCGTCTCACGACCAGTTTTGAAATGCTCCAGCTTGAGTAATCCGGATCTTTCTTTCAACCTTGTTGGGGCCTGAAATCCGCGATAAGGGTATGAAGTCTGTCACCCAAGGTGATCAATATGCCAACCCCATTCTATCACCCCCTTCATCACGTAGCAACTTACAGGTTGAACAGCTTCAGCCTGGGACCACCAGCAAGGCCGATAAGATGTATCAGAGTAGCGAGCGGTGCAGCCAAATATAGCATGTCTTTTCTGAGCATGTCAAGCGCTTGGAGTCAAGATGTTTCCAGCGAAACGCCTTGCATGCGTTGGTAGATAGCCGCCGTGGCACCAACAGAACGGACGACCCGTCTTCGACGGGCTGCTTCTAGGGCGTCCTACTGCGCCCCAACATGTGTCCTCTCAATGCCTACTAATACGCGCCCCGGTTCATGCTCATGCCTAACAGATCCCTCGCCATCGCGCCCAAATGGCTTGTTTTCTCCAAATGGACTCAATTACACAAAATCTCGTACCTATATTGCTAATAGCTAAATCACCTAGCATCACTTTCACATTCTGCTTCACCACATCATACGGCCTCGTCATCAAGCTCAACTCAAACAAGCGTCTGGAGATCAGTCTAAAGAATGAGATTACAGCGGCTGTCTCGAGACTCGGGACATGACATTTGCACAGGCGAAACCTCAGAAACGAGCACGGCTATTGATGAGAAGTCAGGCGCCCATGTGAAACCTCCAAAGGATACCCATTCCGGGTCTCAAATGAGACCTCTGACCGAGTCCCAGTCACCCAAGCTGGGGTTCCGGTATTTTCTTTTCCCGGAATACGGTACGAACTTCTTGAATTACGAGCCCGGGTGGCCCGGCAATCCCGAAGACGGGTTCGTTGTCGACGAAGAGGAAATAGAGGACCTGTACCCTGCCGCCTGGTACAAAGCCTATTACGACTGGGTCGAGCGTTACATCGCCGCTTTCGAAGCTCAGGAATGCCAGCTTGGTTCTGGCAAAGAACCGATGCCTGATCCTGAAGTGCGAAACCCCTGGGTCGTGGATGGTGCATTGTTGGTTTCGTGGCTGGCTCTACAAAAAGGCGTCGACCAAGTCGCCTACAGCCCTGAATGCCATAAAAGTCACGACTTTAAGAAGGGAAGCCTGGAGGAGAGTCTGGAACGCATCTTGAAGAGTCTGAGTTGGGATTTCCGGAGCTTTGTGTCGGAATAAGAGGGACTGTAAATCACCCTTTACCGGACGAAGAGCCATGGTCATGAGAAGATTGGATTCAGGGTTGGAAGACTAACAAATCAAGAAACTTTCTTCTGTTTCCCTTGCCTGTCGTGGTCGTGAGTCCATCGTTAATTGTTCGCTTAATTACCGCTTCTAGGAAGGCAAAATAGAGCAAACATTTGAATTCACCTGCATGTCTGCGGGCGTGGTTTAGGCAGAAGTGGCCATGATGCTGTTTTCAAGTCACTTGGAGACGTTATCTCCGGGCAACAAGGGGTTCTTGGGAAGGATCATGCTGATTTCTGTCGTGCGGGATGGGGCCCATATGCGCGGTCACGCGCGGTCCCACCCGCTCCGAAGCGGGTATATATATCCCTTCGGGCCGCGCGCCCCTATTCAGAGAGACTTCTTCCATAGATCTATCTATATGCACATAATACACTCCTTAGCACTGTAGACTTCGTCCCATATACCCCTATTCACAACGCCTATCCCCTTGAGCGCTTGACCTATCACGACAATTTCTTAGCCGAGAGTAAGAACTAACAGCCAATTACTCAAGCTCCCAATCAACCCCATAGGACCGCATGATGCGACGGGCGGGACGGATTCGATTGCCTAGAACTGCTGAGACTAGCATGAAGCTCTTAACGACTGTGTGCTCACCGACTCCATGAAATGCAAGTGCACCATACGTCGATCGTGCAAAATCGCACACGGAGAACCACGCCCGAGCGGGGCATTTGGACGCGATGAAGGCGCACGCTATCAACTGTCTCCTTCCCATTTGAGCATTCTGACTCAACGTCCTCCAGACAGGAGGAGGAGGAAGTGCTTTTGCTTGCAAGGTGTTGGCGCCAGACTGGATTTCATGCGAGACTTAAGAACCGCTGCTCCTGTCGGCCAGCCTTCCCACAGTCTCATAACTGGCCCCCCAAAACTATCGCAATATTGCCCGCCGTGTATTGCTGTTTCCTCTGCACAAATTGAGTTTTCAACATGAACCACGAAAAGTTCGAAGAGCAACTCGTCCTCGTCAGGGACGCCGCCAGGGGGTTTGGGCAGAACGTAAGATTCGGTGCTCAACTTCTGATGGACAAATCAACTGAATCACTCAAAGCCAACGGAGATCTCTCCGTTAGAATACGACGCAGAAGCCCCGTTCCCGTACAACAACTTTATCTACAAAATCGATTTGGGAACGCCTGCGACTTCTGATTCCTTCCAGAATGCCGGGGCGTACACCACATCTCTACCAGCTGAGGGTGTTTCAACCATAGTCATGCGTCTAGCGAACCCCGATGCGGAAGACATAATCCAGGACAACCGCGTTGAGAATGAGGTTGCAGCCGTGTATCTCGTCCGTAAAGGCCTCCTCGCCTTCAAACCGGAAGTCGCTGGACTCATCCCGGCCGTCTATGCCTGGAGGTCTCACCAAGGTGCCAAAGACGGCTACAGCTGGACGCTGATGGAGTACAAGGGGGGCGTGCCGTTTGACAGACATTTCCCAGATCTATCTGACGAAGACCGGAATGATGTGCTGGGGCAGATCGCGGACGCTTTCACCGGCATCCAAGGAGCTCCTCTGCCAGAGAGCATCAAGTCGCACGGAGGACTCACTGTTGACAACTCCGGGAGGATCGTGGGTGATGAGATGACCACGCTCAGAGGAGTGCCTTGGACTTCGTACAGCGACTTTTGGAGAGCAAGAATGGCTTCTGGCTTGAAAGACGCCGATGAGAGTCCAGTATTGGAAGGCTGGAAGCCCGATGGTGTTCGTGAACGTATCGACAGCTTTCTCTCTTCTGGGCTCGACAATTATTTTGCCAATTCTGGTGTGGACGATAAGCAAAGAGTCCTGATTCATGGAGATCTCAGTGAGCCAAACATCTTCTGTTCCCGCAAATTTTGCATTGATTAACCTCGAACAGTCACGAACAACACCCAATACGATCCCGAGATGAAGAAAGTCACGAGAGTTTTAGACTTCGATTGGGCTTATGTGTCTCACCCTTGCCACGAGTTCTTCACCTCTCTTGGAGATATCGAGGGCAGCACAGTTGGCGGGACCGCGAGAGACCCTGATTTGAGCGAGGGTCGAATTGGGAAAGCAATGCTGGCTGGCAACTTTGACATTCCTGATTTGCCGGAGAAGGCAGCAAAGCAGCTTATACGAGCTAAAACCTGGAACGACGCGTTGGCAGCCAGGGGCGCACTGAAACCGAGCGAAGTCCCCGGCATCATTGCGCTCGAACGACTAGGCAAGCTGGAGGGCCTACTGGGTACATTCGTGTTAACCCATGCGGTCATGCTGCAGAGACGAACGGCGGAGCAGACTGCGGAGGCACGGAAGACAACGGAGAAGGAGTTGATTGAGTGCTTGGAGGGTTTCGGGTACTGAGCTATCGAACATGATATCTCGCAAGAAGTAAACCGGAAAACCCTGCGCTTTGGTAATGTCAACTTAGGGAGAGAAAAGACTTAAAGAGTGATCGACCGATCAAGCATAACCTCGATTTATCCTGAGGCCTCTGAGTTGCGAAATGGATCCCTGTGTTAGTAACCCCACAGCAGGCTTTAGCCCCATGAGGGCTTAACCCACGCAACATATTCCACAATTCGCGATGTGCAACCACACCGGATCACCAACGATCTGTTCGATCAATAGGTCTATTAGTCTAGTTGGTTAGGACGTCGGATTCTGATAAACATTAGAACCTTCCGTAGGCCCAGGTTCGAATCCTGGATGGACCTTCTCTTTTGCTCTTGGGCTCCATTGAGCCCAACAACTCTAGGAGGCCTTGCTCCTTGATGCTTTTGGTTTATTTTGTGAGGCCATGAAGAACCCTGGGCCCATCTTACATGCAATGAAACAACTGTTCTTCGATGCTTGCTTGTCTATATCGTAATGACATCAGATAGCGGCAGGTCTCGACTACTTGCGCCGACGAATACAGTGTACTCGCCCTCCTGAAGAGTCCACTTCTGACTGGTAACATCCCAGACGCTAAGGTCACGTCTCGTCAACTCGAACTGAAGGTCAGCGCCTTGCCCAGCCTCCAAGACCACCTTTTCAAATCCGCGAAGCTGCTTCGGTGGGCTGTTTGGGATTGCGACGTAAAGCTGGGCAACCTCGGCTCCTGCCCGGGGCCCCGTGTTGTTGAGAGACGCATGAACGGTCGCGACCGTCGACCAGAGGGCATCGGAGCTTGCCGCAGGGCCTGCTTCGGTGTTTTGCGTCCTGACGGAAACAGCCGAGTACTCGAAGGTGGTGTAGCTCAGACCGAAGCCGAATTCATATCTGGGGGTGATGTTCTTGGCGTCGAAGTCCCGGTAGTCGATGTACACGCCTTCAGCGAAGTCGCATTGGGGACTGGTGGTGTTTGTGTCGCCACGTCCGCAGGGCTTGTAGACGGAGTAGTCGCTTTCGTTCTTGGCCAAGGTGTAGGGCAACTTGCCGGAAAAGGATGCCTCGCCATAGAGCAGTTGCACCAGAGCCTCTCCGCTGTCCTGGCCCGGGAGATGAGCGATAATCGTGGCGGTGACATTGGGGTGGTCAATCCACTGATCAAGGAGGCGAATACCAGCGGCATGAATGACGACGACCGTGTTGGCGCACTTGGAGGCCACGTTCAGCACGAGGCCGTCGCTGAAGTCGTCGTGAAGGCCATCACGATCCCAACCCTCAGTGGCCATGGCGTTAATGAAGACGAGGCAAACGTCACTGGCGGCGTTGACGCCGGGGTCGGGGGATGTGAGATCCCAGTTGACCCAGCTGCCGTCTTTGGCTGCTCTGTGCTGGATGGAGCTCAAGGGCTGCTTTTTGTCAGCTTCAACACCCGGTGCGGTGACCAGAGAGCTGGACTCACATCCAAGATATACGATGGCCCATTAGCCGCAGCACGGCCTCCGCTCACGATAGTCCCTCCCTTGGCAGCTTGGTCGAAATGTCTTTCAGTGCCCAGCACGGCCTGGCCCATCTCGGGCGACGAGTAGTACCCAAGCTCGAAGAGTCTGTCAGTGTTCTTGGTGTCGGGCACGGTGGCATCGTATCCAAAAACCGAAATCATGGTAGGGGCTTCGGAGAAGGGGAGGGCGTTGTTTTCGTTTTTCACAAGAACATGGCCGGCGATGGCTCCCTCCAAAATGTTTGACCTCGAGTCCGGATCGCGCGCGTCTACCTGTTCGTGGGGCTCGGTGAGATTCTTCATGCCGATGCCTGGTGTCGGGAAGTCAGCGTCCTGGCCCACGAGATACCAGGCCGCGAGGATTCTGCGTTCTTGTTAGTGCTTGCATCTCCTATTTTTTTTTCCCTTCGGACTAGCCGCAGTACCTTGTAGCCATGTCGATTACGCGGGACTCGCTGACTGTCCCGTTGCTGACGGCGTCCGTCAGATTCTGGCCCCAGCTTCCTCCGAGAGGCATGACCATGTCGAGGCCCGAGTTTGCGCTCTGGAGGTTGTGCTCCGCGTTCCAGTCGAGGAGAACGAAGCCGTCAAACTCTAGCTCGCCCTTCAGGACACCGTTCATCAGCTTGCTGTTCTCGCAGCCGTACGTGTTGTTGATCCTGTTGTATGAGCACATGATGGATGCTGCACCGGCCTTCACGCCATCGACAAAGGGCCACAGGTAAAACTCATGCAGAGTCTTGTCGTCAATGTTGGAGGAGGCGGCCTCTACTCCAAAGTACGGCCTTCTGTAGGTTTCTTGCTCGTTTCCGATGAAGTGCTGCAATTTTGATGTGAGAAAGTGTTCCAGGAGAGGTGGCTGTGCTATGGTTTACAGACCTTGAGGTTGGCAATGACACCGGCATCTTGATGGCCGATTATGGTTTCGGCGTTTAGCTGACCGGACAAGTATGGGTCGACCGAAAACCCCTCTAATGAAAAAAATCAGCTCTTTTGAAGTCAAGGTAAAGTCAATCATCGGCAGGTTTTCGTACCCCAGTTTCGGCCTCCCAGCGGCGTTCTGCCAAGTGGTCCTGCATTAGGCCCCAGCAAGACATTGACTAGTGGACGTGTCAGTCGATGCCCGTGTTTGGATCGATGAACAGCAATCAGACTTACCTCCCTTGGTCTTAAACTCCTTACCCATCCAGTAGCCACGATGGTAAGTGAGATTCCTGTCCCAGCTTGCGCCAATGTGCAGCGCAGAAGGGTACGAATTGACCAGGTCCGTGGCCCTCACGCCGTTACCGGCATCGTGCAGACACATCCCGGGCCATCCCAGACGCGGGATTGACCCGGTGTTGCCTGCGCAAACATTGTCGCCGGCATGGCCGCGAGTGATGTTGATCTTCTCATCCAAGGTCAATCGATCCACGAATTTGCGCGCGTTGGCGTACGCGTCTTTCCAGATTCCTGCTCCCTTCCCGGACGCTGTCTCGCTGTGACGTCAGAGCTGATTTGTTGCTGCGACTGCGAGGTTGGACGGGCAACGACTCACGCGACGGGTAAACTTCAGGCGACTGCGCAAGAGCAGCGACGCATGACGACAGAGCAAGGAGCTGCGCGACGGCACTGATGCCCGTTGCCGACCACATTTTCAAAGTGAGAGACGGCAGCAAATTCCGCCTGAAAGGTACATCGTCGGTCTGGTTGCTACCATGATAGCCCAGCTTATATGCTGCTGGCTGGGTAACATGGAAAGTACACACGGACAAGTCACGGACCTGTAGAAACCCCCGAAGTGTGACCGACTCACCGCCAGTGGACGAACGGACCGGTGCATTTGTCGGTCGAGGCGGATTTCTACCTAGGATTTTCCGAAGCAGAGAAGCTGACGACTCTATTGATCGTCCTGCGTAGCACAGTTGCAAAGCCTGATTCATTGTTCGAAAATGCGGAGTTACTCCGCAGTCATCCACCTTATTGTGAGGAGGAACGATTTCAGCAGGCGAGGGCGGGGAGTCGTCCCGGCCGCTGTGCCTGGAACGTGACGTCTTACAGCAGGCTGTTTGCGGGGAAAATGGGTCGTCGGGGTGGGGTTTGGGGGTCTTGAGTGGCATTTTCCTCCACCAGCTTTCGCTGCGTCTTGTGCTGGTTATGTTTCTTTGTATGACTCCGCGCCAGGCGATTGATACAGGGTTTGGTCGTCATAAGACTGGTGCCGCATAACCCCATGTGTTTTTCCAACTCACCTTTATGTGTCTGCTCGGTTGATCTTGGGCTGGTTATCATGGTGTGTGTGCCCGTGTGCTTCTTCTTAGAAGGTTCATAGTCAGTAACACCGCAGACAACGCAAAGAAGTTTGGCATCGAGACGCATGGATAGGTCTTCGCTTGGAATTTTCGCCGACGAAAGTTTCCATCCCACTCATGTTCAGCCGTAGGATAATTTGATAGTGAAAATACGTATGGTGCAAAAAGCCGCTGATTTGACAGCTATCTCGAGACGAGGTCCCTCCGAATTTGACGGCAAACAACCCCGTGAAAGGCATTTGAAAGTTTTCATGAAGAAGGTATTCAAGATAATGAGACTCTAGGATCCTCCGATGCGAATAGGATCATACAAAAGCACGTCAATCGAGCGAATCGACTTGGAGGAGTGAGACTGGGCATTGTTATAAACATGTACGCAGGCTATGGGTCACCCTAGTGCGATCAGCTCTTGGTCATAAGAGTCGCTGTAACTTCAAGAATGCAATCGGTAACGAGGAAAGACTATCATGGGTGAAATCATCAGAGATATCTGCTCAACGTAGTGGGGCCAGCGTATGCTTGAGGCGAAACTGGGAACCATTGGCGTACTAATCACTCGATCAAGTAATTGGAGCAGGTGAGACTGTCACCTTCAGATTTCATGGCCATGCGCAGGTTCATCCAAACGTGGCCAAGTGTCAACCAAGAAATGGTCAAGTGTCTCAAGCACCTTTCGCACTGGATGATGACTAAAGTCCATAATTGTGAAGTTATGAGCGGCAATAAACTGCCGTCCAAAGGTTAGAAACCCCATGGATGTCGATGTAAAGAATGCCGCTGGCTGGATTGAGTGTTAAATCATTAGTCCAAAGGGCATAGCCCCGCACGCACACTTGCATGCACGTTGGCAGGCCTTCGAAGAGTTATCCGCCGGGTATTCTCGTGCAGGGCGGGGCGACTTTAGCCGGTACAAGAGATAATCTTGGCGCAGATCTCGCTCACAATTGTCTGCATCAATCGCATTCGGTGAACGAAGCACGCTCGCCGTAATTGAAACCGAAATCTGAGCGGAGTTGGGGGTTGACGGAGAATTTATTGTGTATGGGGAGACTCGAGGTTGAGGCATCTATAATTCCATTGTTAAAGAGAGCATGGACAAGGCCGTAGACTGATTCATAATGCCAATGCTATCCGTCTCATCGATCCATATGCTTGTTGTAGGCCGGGAGTGAGCAGAAAACCATGGCTCTTCGCAAACATCTCGCGTTCGCGGCCATGGGCCTCTCAGCCAGCCTAGTTGAAGCCCAAGAAATACCACAACGACCTGATATCCAAGCAACCCCTTACAGCCCCTTTAAGGCCTTCTCACCACCGGCGTCACGCATCAACGAGAAGACCTGCTTCGTCAAACCAAGCTGCACAAAAGGACTTGATGATGCGCCAAAGATCCTTACCGCCTTGGAAGAGTGCAACAACGGCGGAACGGTGATACTCGATAAGGAATACACCATATGTTCGCGACTGGACCTTCGATTTCTGAAGCACATTGATATTGCACTCACTGGCTCAGTCGAATTCTGCGACGACTTGGAAGTTTGGTCACCCGATTATCTATTTCAGTTCCCGTTCCAGGACCAGAGCTCCTGGTGTGTCTGGGGCGGAGAGGATGTTCATCTCTACGGCCTCGGAACAGGCACAATCGATGGTAACGGCCAGGCCTGGTATGACGCCCACGGCGCAAATAGCAGTGTCCAGCGGCCGTTGCTGTTCGTGACTGATGGTTGGCATGGGGGCTCTATCACGGGGCTCAAGATTCGGTCGTCGCCGCAGTGGCACTTCTTGATCGCCAACAGCTCCGATCTACTAGTCTCGGATATCGACGTTTATTCCAGATCGACGTCAGAGTTCGAGGCCAAGAACCTGGATGGTTGGGACACTTACCGATCCGACAATATCGTGATCCAGAATTCCTATCTGGACCACGATGACGATTGTGTCAGCTTCAAGCCGAACAGCACCAACATCCTGGTCCAGGGACTGACTTGCAATTCTTCTCACGGCATTTCCGTCGGCTCGCTGGGCCAGTACCCCGGGGTCTGGGATGTTGTCGAAAACCTGTACATCTACAACATCTCCATGAGCAACGCAGCCGACAGCGCTCGACTCAAGGTTTGGCCTGGGGAGGGTGCTGTGACCAATCCGGGCTGGATCGGCGGCGGCGGCGCGGGCATCGTGCGCAACGTCACGTATGAGCGTTTCTTTGTTGACAACAACGACGCGGCGCTCAAGATTGACCAGTGTTATGGCGCAGTTAATGCGTCGACCTGTCAGGAGAACCCGTCTCTAATGGTCATCACCGATGTTGTGTTTAAAGACTTTTGGGGAAAGACGTCGGCCAAGAGTGACCCTGTTGTTGGCTCGTTGATCTGCAGCGACGAGGATGTGAGTAACAGGAACTCCGATGGGTCCCGATCAACAGCCCACCTCTTTGGAGGGTGACTAACGCTTGCTGCAGAGCTGTGATAACATCCAGGCTTTCAACATCTCAGTGGAGCCGCCCAGTGGGCAGCCAGCCCAGTGGCAGTGTCGGAACATAGACGAGGATTTGTTGGAACTCAGTGGGGTAGGATGCGTAGCTGGCTAGTAGCCAAGAGGACTTGTTTGTGGAAATCAGATGCGAACTGGACATGCCGCCGTCCGCTGCGATCCTTACAGTTACGATCTTTAATGCAGAGGCTATTGTGACTCTTGCAGCCTCGCGTTGTCCCGCTCACAACGCCTGTGCGTTTTATCTCTCTGAGATATTTTATGCAAAACATCACTTCAGTTCCCCTTCATAATGTTGCGAATGAATTGTTTTGTGTTGCACAAAGTCGCCAAAAATGCGACGAATTTGTTTTTTCCGGGTAGACGAAGCTAATAAATGCACGAGCTCTCAAGAGTCCTCATACTTGGATCAATGTAGTAGTCTTATCTCCCGTAGTCCTTTGACTAATAAGCCAGTGACTGAACATGTTGACTGAACTTCGGAAATCGCAGCACAGTGTGCAGAAGGCTCTGTTCGCACAAGTGACCCACGAGTTGCCGAGGCCAGCCACGGCGCGCAACCGCGACTTTGACGTCACCCTTTCATCGCCGCGGCCGAGGCAACTTTTCAACACATTTTTTTCATTTCAGTCGTTTCACGAAATCTGCGAATATCTGGGGCGACTCTGTGTGTCACCCACGCGCACGAATAGAATGGTCGCACAGGCAGATGGCAAGGCGTCGCCTTTGATGTCCCTTGCCGCCGGGGGCATAGCCGGCGGTGTGGAAGCGGCCTGCACCTATCCATTCGAGTTCGCGAAGACACGCGTACAGCTCTATGGGCACCAAAAAGGGACGAGAAACCCGTTCGCAATCGTGCTGCGGGTGGCGCGCGAGGAGGGGTTGAGGGCGCTCTACAAGGGCTGCAGCACCATGATCGTCGGGTCCATCGGCAAGGACGCGGTGCGGTTCGTGGCTTTTGACAGCATCCGCTCCGCCTTCGAAGACAAGGAGACACACAGCCTGAGCCCTGCCAGAAGCATAGCCGCGGGCATGGTTGCCGGTGTGGCGGGAAGCACGGTTATCGTGACGCCCAGCGAACGCATCAAAACGGCGCTCATCGACGACGCCAAGACCTCGCGCAGGTTCAGAGGAGCGGTGCACTGCATCAAGACCCTCACGCGCGAGCAGGGCTTCTTCAAGGCTCTGTGGCGTGGATACGTCACGACGACGCTGAAGCAGATCGGCACGACGGGCTTCCGCCTCGGCAGCTACAGCATCATCAAGGACTTTGAGAAGAGCAAAGGAATCAGCGTCGAGGGACCCGTGATGAGTTTCGCCAACGGCGCCATTGCCGGCACGGTTTCGACATTGGCAACCCAGCCGTTCGACACGATCAAGACGAAGGCCCAGCAGGCGAAGGCGGTTGGAACGATGGAGTCCTTCAGAGCCGTCATGGCTGAAGATGGGGTCAGAGGACTCTGGAGAGGCACAGTCATGCGATTGGGTAGAACTGTCATGGCCGGCGGTATCTTATTCACCGCCAACGAGCAGGCGATGAAGGGGTTGAAGCTTCTCACCGGTCGATGATGAGTAGACTCATGTTTGACTTAAAAATGTATCACTTTCCCATAGACTACCATAGATTTGGCTAGACAGATCGGACATGATCACTTCCTAGATACCTTTTCCGCATTTGAAACTAAAAGACTCTGTGCGAGGGATTCATCGACTTCCAAAAAGCTGAAACATGCGTCCAGTAGGAGCAACTTCCGCGTCTTCACTAAGGAGTTTGGCCTATTCTGATTATCCCAGATACCAAAAGACATGAGTAGCATTCTTCCCGTGAAATGTGGAAGCAACTCGATCTTCCTTGTCTTATGCTTTCGCCTTTGAGGCAAAGTCTCTTTCTAAAGTCTCTGCAATCTGCTTCCATAGTCCACTCCGCAGTGTACCTCCCCACCAGACATTGCCATCGGCGTCTTTGCCAACAACATGAGCGACGCGACGAGCGCTGAGGTCCTTGACGAAACAGTTGCGGAGAACGAGAGAGGGCTTCCTAGTCTTTTAGGACGAATCTTCGAATTTGCGCAGATCGCGCCACTGCTGCCGAAAAGCCGGTATTGAAAAAGTCCGCCTTCGGCCAGTTCGACATGGTCAGCATCTGCATGGAAGAACCTCCATACGTTGAGACCTTGCTTGCTTTCTGCAATGCTGCTCGTGCCTCAGCTTGCTGCCTAGTGCCCTGCTGTATGATGGATTTGCGGATAGCCCATGCCATGTAGCTGAAAGGTTTGGTGAGAATACCCTTAGCCGGGAGGAACGTCAGGATTGCACTGAGTGCGTTTCCGACATGGGCTACATCTGAGGGCAGGTAGTCATCCTTCAGCACTGATCGTAAGCCAAAAGCATTCATCAGAGTCATCGTCCGAGCAGAGGTTTTGGGCAAGTGTTGGAGAAACAGGCGGCTTGTGTTGGCAAAGAGTACGTCGGCTTCGCTTGCAAATGCTTTCTCTGTGCCGTAACTTTGTGCTGCTTGACGTCTTCTTCGCGGCCTTCCAACACTGCGATCCATGTCGTGAGTAATTCTCTTCGTCCCATGGCGTCCAAGATTGTGCGCATCCAGTTGAAACGTACAAGGGTTGCGTTATTGAATGACGCAATGTGCAAACAAGCTGCGGCTCATCGCGGTAGATGCAGTCATCAAGGCTCTTTGGACCGTCTGACCGTCGCATTAACTCCTCCAATTCTCTTGAGTCCCCAACGATGGCAGGTTTGAGACTGGGTTCGGGTATTCTGGAAGCCAGAGGATCGTCTTCGATGCCATCTCAAACTTGACATGGGTGTAAACAATGAGTGGTCGTTTGGATCATTTTCTGCTAGTATGTGGTATTCCAACTTGTTCCGAGTCTGAGAAAGCGTCAGCAGCCACACATAAAATGGCGGGCGGGCGCCCAGCTTGCGCTAGCTAGCGCGTTCGAGCAACTTCTCCAAAGAGTAACGCAGCTTTTCGGGTTCCAACCTGTCGCTGTAGCGCATCATGAACATCATGCCGATGCGTCGGTTGACCCAGTTATCATCTTCTGCACTCAAGGGGACAGTCGCGTCATCTAGAACAGGGGGTGGCGCTCGCGGCTTGCTTCGGAAAAAAAAAAAGAGAACATGGCAACAATACCTCCAACCTCAATGGATTGACGGGCAACATGCAATCGGGAAATGCAGCGGCGCTCGTGCTCTTCTTGAGTCCACACGACCCAACAACGCCACCGCAGCTGAGCAGGCGCTCGCTTGCTGGACCAGAGAGCAAAGCCTACCATGGTCTCCTTTCATTCCGCTGTCCCACCATCGTATTTGTACTTGTCCAATCGATGGGGCCTCTGTTCAGAGGTTCATGCAAGTCAGACGGCGAACGTGGAACCACATTCTCCAGCGAATGTGCTCTGCAGAGTAGGATAGCACCAAGACACTATTTATGCTTGAGCGAAATAACGACTTAGGATTTATGAGTTGACACTGACAACCAACTCCAGCCGGTGGGAGATACCAATCACTACTCAGACCGTTTAAGCTGCTTGAACAGAAAGTCGGTATAACTTGGGGCTGACTTGAATTATCTCGGAACCAACCGAAGCAAACTGCCGACCGAAGCCAAGCATCACAAGTTAGAGAATTGTTCCCCTGGTTACCTTTCTGCGGTTTGCAATATGCGTTTAGTGGCCAGCACACTGGCAGGAAAAGGTCCATTTCGGTACAGATTCAAATTAGGGCCAAGTCGTAAGACATTGGTATTCAAAATTGTTTTAATGTCATGTTGCTGGCGAAGCCGATAGGAGGATAGGCCTTGCGGCAGCTAAAATTGTTAATGTCGACGTGTCTTGAGCAAATGAACAATTTTCATGTTTCTTGTAGCTCGTCAGATGACAGTACCATCCGCACATACCCTAGGACAACTTTGTTTTAATTCCTGCTCCAGAACAGTGGAGCCGTTTTCAGTGGCTTTCTAACGAAGTCTAATGAAGTCCCATCAACTTAAACATGGACCTATTTGTCTTGCCGGTTGAGGCGAATACATCAGCTTGCGGGTTATTTTCTTCGCAAACAAATAGCTGTGGTTTTTTTCTGTCTGTTGATTGGCCAAGGAGTGAAGTTATGTGTGGGGTGCATAAATGCTGATGTGGTTAAGTCAGCCCACCCCATAACCGCGCATACCCCATAACCGCGCAGCGCCCCCGCCCCTCTGCCCACCCAATTTTCCCAACTTCACCACTATATATAATTATCGCTAGAACCTATTTACTTACTATAACACGATAAATTAATATTTTCAAAATTACTAGTATATTCGCTATAGCTAAATATACTAAGAGAGATATTATTACTACGCTAGCTAATATATAACGTAGTACGGCTATTTAGAAGGCCTCATATAACTAGAAAGTACCTGAGACGACCCTTTGCAGCCGTATTAATAGATCTAGGATGCGATAAGAGGGTCGCGCGCCTATATAGCAGCTTACGCCTGCCTAAGAGAATTACCTAGTTAGCTAGGCTCTCGCCTAGGGCGCCCTCGGTCTTATGCCTACCTATTTATAGCTAAAAGAGCTAGCTTAACGTATCCTTACTACTAGTAGCAACCTATAACTACTTAGTAAGAACTAGATTAATAGCTTATTATGCTAGAACCCCTCTCTAAAGACCCTACGAGGCAAGGCTATTAAATCTAAGCGGATTATAGCTATTATAACTAAAGTAATATAGGACTACTTCAACCTATATAACCTCCCTTATATAAAGGCTATATTACCCCGGCATTAGTATAATATAGATAAGACCGGCCTTATAGAGGGCAAGGGATCTAACGGGCTAGTACTAGGCTTATCTAGGATATAAAAGATCTATACTAAGACGCTAGACTCTTATATATAGGTTTCTATAGTCGAATATATCTCAGCCCTCGGGAAATAACTTCGCTTACTAGTTATTTTTAGTAGTAAGATAGTATAATAAGGCTAGTTCCCTGCTAAACTTAAGGACTTTAATTAATAGCATTTTATAGCTATTAAAACTAGGTAGATAACTAATGCTATTAGTATTAACTAGATCAAAGAGGTCTTCGACCCCTAGACTAGGCCTATAGGTAAGGAGGAGGGGATATAGCAGCTTCTGATCCTCGACGGGCATAGGAGCTATACTATAGTTGAGTTTATATAGCAATGCTATAGTTAGAGGATTTACTTAGTTTTTCTACCTGCCTATTCTAGCTATATTATATAACCCCTTGACCTCTCTATATTCAGACCCCTTAAGTTAGCCTATTAACGAAGAGTTAATAATTACTATAACCTTGCTAAAAGCATAACTACTAGTAAAAGGACCTTCTTTATCTACTACGCCCTTGCTAGAGTTAAGGGCATAATAGCAATCTATATATACGCTAGATTTCGCGCTACTAGCCTCTACCCCCTTAGCTACGCTAAGGTACTACTTAGCTAGTAATTACTATCTAATATAGCAAAAGAGATCGCTAAAGCTATACCTACTAAAAAGAGGACCTTCGAAAGTAGCTTAAGAATGCCTATAAAGTCGAAGGATCTGAAAGGTATTGCCCTGATATAGTTAATCCCGAGGACTACTCCCCGATCCTTCTGACGGTATAGCTAATAATTGCTTTTTACTATAGGCAAAGGCCTGGATCTATAAAATAACGCTATAGCTATAAAAAACAAGCAGATTGCTAAGTTATAAGCTAAGCTAGAAGCCTATATACTATATAAACGCAAGGTAGTTATACCTAATCCTAATAAGTAGTTCTATAATATATATGCTATCAAAGCGGCGCAAGAGATAGGTTTAATATTGACTTTCAAGGGGGCGAAAATAGCTAAAGCATAAGAGGCTAAATTCGAATTACTTTAATATACTTTTTTGCTAGCTAGATAGTAATAAATATATGTTTTATTGATTTTGCGTTGTTGCTCACGTTTCTGTGGCGCTGCGCGGTTATGGGGTATGCGCGGTTATGGGGTGGGCTGACTTAGCACCCAAACATGTCAAATCTAGAGACCCATGGGTCATTCTTTCCAATCTCAAGTAGAACTCAAGGCGTCCAGAACTCCATGTAACCAGTCGGCGATGAATATGCAGACCTTATTATCGCATCCAATGGCAACGTCTCGATGATTGAAGCAACGGGGATAGCTACCCAAATGTGAAATATAAGATGAGAGTTTGCAAGGCATCATTCTTGGGGCGGTAACCATATTCTTGCTGAACTTCACCTTCTCGCAATGTTCGAAACAACACTTGATCACGGTGAGTGAGGGAGTCGGCTCATTCAGACCCCGCGAACAGTTCGATCAGACAGAGTTGATGAATCATGAAACCCAAAATAATGGCTATGGTGAAAGACAAAGAATTGAAATGAAATGGGCGGCAAATGATTACATGTTGCTTTTGCGACGATCCGTCCCAAGTTTGCTGGGAATAACCTGTCTTCTTCTGCTGCTATGTACTGACAAACGGCGTCTGCCGTCTATCGAAACAACACGGGTTTGGAGTTCGAAGCGGGGCGCTTGAGCGTCCGCAGACCGAACATCTGAAAGCCATTTTCATCGCGCGGAAGGCATGGATGCCCCCTGGCAGAAATTCTCCAGAATGAGCGAAAGATATCCCCATTACCGCTTCTTGGCAGGCACCCCGCTTGACGATCCGACGCCTCTTGAGATAAGCTCGGGCGAAGCGGAGTTGAGGTGACACTGAGATGTGTCTCTTCCGGGCTCTCGCGTCCGAGCTTAAACCATCTATCGGCTGTTTTGAAACGCGCATCGCACCCTTCCGAAAATGCTTAAAATCCTTAGGACCTTGTTAAAACCCCACGAGGCGCCGGTTTATTGGCGTAGGGTTTTGAGATGGTTAAGGTTGGCCAATGTCGAACTAGTGCTAGTGCAGGTAGAGGAACGAAATACGACGCTGTCAAGACGACGATTGCCAAATTTGAGAATGCGCTGGCTTCAAGCTTTTCTTCTTTGGCCATCGGCCGTCTCTGCCATCTTGAACCTGCAGCAGTATCGCCCTGCGGCCGCTCGAAAGCTGTTTCCGGAACCTGCGGCCCAAAAGCCTCAGCACGTGGCTACGAAGGCTCAGGCGCAGCCCAAGTTCCTCACAAACAAGACTCGAAGTACGGACTTGCAGCCTTCCAATCCATCTTGCCGCTAACCCGACCCTGCAGAATATGTAGTCAACGGAACCGGTATCCCTGAGGTTGACTTCGACGTCGGCGAATCTTACGCTGGTCTGCTTCCCATCCAAGCCAACAACGAAACGAGCGAGAAGTTCTACTTCTGGTTCTTCCCGTCCGAGGGCCAGGAAACCCAGAAAGAGATTCTGATTTGGCTCACGGGTGGCGTAAGTACGAGTGTGTTCGTAGTTAATGTCTAATTCTAATGTGCTCGTCCCAGCCTGGATGCTCGTCGACCGGCGAATTGCTTTCCGAAAATGGCCCTATGATCTGGCAGCCTGGCATGTTCAAGCCCGTGAAGAACAGATGGAGCTGGCACCGTATTACAAACGTCGTTTGGATTGACCAGCCCGTCGGCACGGGCTTCTCGACAGGTACTCCGACCGCAAAGGACGAGTTCGACGTGGCCCGCCAGTTCCTCAGCTTCTGGCGCAACTTCATCGACACGTTCGATATGAAAGGGTTCAAGGTTTACGTCACGGGATCCTCGTACAGCGGCATGTACTGCCCGTACATCGCCAGCGCTATGATCGACTCAAACGACAAGGACTATTTCAACGTTGGCGGTATGCAGATATTCGATGGGACATATTCGCTCGACAGTATTGGAGAGCAGATTCCCGCCCTGTCCTTCGCTGACCGATGGGAGCACGTGTTCGCGTTCAACGATACGTTCAGAAAGACCTTGGTCGACGTCAACGAAAAATGCGGATACGCCGAGTACATGCGCAAGTATCTCGTCTTTCCTCCGGCTGGTCCACAGCCAGCTGTTCCGCCGGGAGTCGACAACAATGGCGAGGTCAAGAAGGGTTGCGACATATGGACGATGATTGGAGAGGCTGCCGAGCAGTTGAACCCTTGCTTCAGCGTTTACACAATCACCGAAGGGTGTCCCCTCAAGTTTGATCCTCTTGGGTTCAGCGATGGCTCCATGTACAGGCCCAAGGGCGCCGGCCCGGTCTACTTCAACCGCGAGGATGTAAAGAGGGCTATCAACGCCCCAGTCTACAAAGATTGGAAGTTCTGCACCAGGGATAAAGTATTCTTCAACGGCACCGATAACTCGGTTCTGGAAGGACCAGGAAGCCAGCCAGTTCTTCCGAATGTCATCGACAAGACGCGAAACGTCATCCTCGCGCACGGAACAAGGGATTACGTGCTGATCGACGACGGCACCCTTCTTACGATTCAAAACCTAACATGGGGTGGGCAGATGGGATTCCGAACGAAACCGTCGTCACCACTCTACGTGCCTTACCATTCCAACGATAACCCCGAGGGCTATGCAGGCGCTGGAGTGATGGGCACGGTGCACTCTGAGCGAGGACTTACCTATCTCGCCATTGCTCATTCTGGACACTTTGTCGCGATGGACACTCCTTCGCTGGCGTTCCGCAGCGTCGAGGTCTTGGTAGGACGCAGAGACGGGTTTGATTCGACGAGGCCATTTACCATCGACCAGAACGCGTCTATGCCAGTTGGGGACATCGGCAATGGGACTATCTTGATGTTCCCTCAGTCCATGGTGCCAGGTCGTGGTGTTCTGTCGAACCAAGGTTCGTCGAAGAACAGCAGCAGTGGTGCCACGGTAGGAAGTGGCAATGACCAGGCGCTTTTCGCACTCGGGGTTGCGGCGTTTGCGACTGTGCTTCTGGGTATCTAGTCTCGAGTGCTTCCGCGGAGCGCTTCCGCGGCGTGTTTCAGGCTCGGGGCTGCGGTATTGCTCGTGCAAGGAATCAGCCAGCACAAAAAGAGAAAAAGAAAAGTATGTCGTGTCAAGTTCACTTCCACAGCCTTCAGAACGGGATCTCGGAGACGTTGTACATGCACTGTACTGAGGTTCCTCACGAGGCACGTTTAAAATAGGGTTGCTTTTAACGCTCTTATGGAGTGTGTGTGTGGTATCGATGCCGGAGTTAAGTTTGGTCTAGGATTAGGAATGGGTAGACAAATGATACTGGGCCACTTTCAAACCGACGCTTCACTATGTGCGGTGCTGCTTGGCTCCCGCATCTATATGCCAGTTACTTGTTCAGAACCGGCGACCAGTCTGTCTTCTTCACCCACTCCTCCCATGTAGTCATAGGGCAGTCAATCCCGGCCTGGCATGGTTAGCTTCCTAGAATTCGCCGTCTCCAAACGTGACTTGCCTTGCGAATATCTGATGCTTTGAGTAGGCTCATGCCGCCATCATAGCCTGGATCTGAGGAGTACGAAAACATGTAGGCTACCTCTAGGCCGGTATCGCGCTCGCCCGTCGCCTCTATCATCTCCTCGGGCGTGACTTGCTGATAGCTGGCCGTGACTCCCAGTATGTTGGCCCAAGCTTCGAGGAACTGTGGCCATGTGCAAGTCGTTCCTTCTGCCATGTAAGACTTACCGGGCGGAAGCTGAGAAACTGCAAAGGTGAAGTTTCCCATGTCTCCGGCTGGATCAAAATGAGGCACGGGCTTTTCCGGTGCGGTAGTGAACGCCATTGTGAA
Source organism: Colletotrichum sansevieriae (assembly GCA_026260285.1). NCBI lineage: Eukaryota > Fungi > Ascomycota > Sordariomycetes > Glomerellales > Glomerellaceae > Colletotrichum > Colletotrichum sansevieriae. Next base: position 77,704 of record JAOQIF010000345.1, read on the forward strand.
TGTGCCATCGGGAGTCTAACTTGTCATGAATGAATGACTCAACAGAGACTCAATACAAGGAGCATCTTACCTTCCCGAAATACGATCGAGGCAGAATGTTGTAACTAGTGTAAAAGTAGCCCGTGTGGATGCAGGACATCTTGGCCGCCAAAGCAGGGTACGCCTCGTTCACATAATCGGGAAAGACATCGGCCTTCGCATCGAAGTGATACAACTCTTTGAACGCGCCGCCGCTGCATTTCCGCGCATGACTCAGCGTCGACACCAAAAAGCCGTTCTCGTCGAGCGTGTCGACCGTCTTGGCTGCTGCGTCCGCAACATTCCGGCCCTGGCGATACTCGACGTCGTAAGCGTACTTTCGGCACGAGACGCCCAGCTCCTGTGCCTTCGCGCGGCAGTCTGGGCGGAAGAACGGCTCCCAATAGTTGGTTACACTGAACACGATGTTCGCGCCGCGAAACGCTTCTTCCAGCGATCCGACATCTTCCAGATCCGCCCTCACGATCTCCACGCCGAGTGATGCTAGCGCAACGGCAACCGGAGAGGAGGCGTTACGGGTGAGGCCACGCACCCGATATCCCGCTGCGAGGAACCTGCGGGCGACGGAACCTCCCTGGTTGCCCGTGGCACCGACGACAGCTATGAGCTTTTGATGCATCACGTGCGTTGCAAGCCCTTCCTGGTTCAAGTGGGAGGGGAGAGAGGATTGAGCAGTGGTATGAGGGGCTAAGGTTTCGTGGAGCCTGGGTGAGTCGTGTGGTCTGATGATGGAGATGACAATGTGCGAAAAAGGAAGATCTCCGTTCGGCAATGTGGGCAAACGATTGTTTTGTGTTCCAGCTATCTTCAGTCCACAAAACTTGAAGAGTCGAGTTGTTCATCAAGTTGAACCGACTCGAAGGTCCTTCACCCCCCCTCTACTGCGGCCCTTTCCCCTCCGCTTCGTTATGCGGAATTCGTAGACTAATAGGTCTTAGTGTCGTTGCTGAGTGCCGCAACGCACAATGTGTCCACTGACGATTCTTCTTGTCAATCATGACGTTGTATTGAAACCGGATCCTTCGGTGGGTTCATTATGTCGAAGCTAGGCTAAAATACCCGAAGTTCGGGTGCGGCACCGGACGTCGGTATACAGTTAACCTTAGGTACCCCCCCCCCCCCCCCCCTCTCCTGCTAACCTGACGGAGGGTGCGCGGGCCTGCTGCTTCCGGTCGCTGAGAGATTAATTGCAGAAAGAGGGGGTATATTAGCTTAACTCTTAATTATAGGGCCCGCTTACTATATCGCCTATATACCTCGTTATATATTAAAACACCTAAGTTATCTATAATTAATCCGAGTTTCTTCTATATATTAATAATACTGATCTAATTCTAAAATATACTCTCTATTAAGAGATAGCCTCTATTTCCTAGAATTAATCTAGGAATATCCTAAGGATTAAACTATACTATTAATCCTCTATCTACTAGAGTTTATCTCTATTAAATCTCACCCCTAGTCTACTTAATTCCCTCCTCCTTAGCTATTTAGGCCTTTTTATATACTAGCTAAGCTTTACTACTTATAATATTTATATTACTATTATCTCCTAGATTAATCTCAAGTTCTTCTTCCTCTTTAGTATTATTACTAGCCTTAGATAGTAATACTTTAAATATCTTCTAAATAATATAATAGGTAGACTAGGTCTTTATAGGATATACTATTTATTTATATTAGCTATAATACTCTAGGATTAATTTAGAATTAAACTTATACTTTCTATTAATATAATTACTATAGTATATAAGCCTAGTTAGGAGCTTAATCTTAGTGCGTATCTTAGTAGTTAAGATCTAGAATATATAAGAATTTATTTAAGATTCATCTGCCCAGTTTTCGCGGTGACGCTTGCCTGGTGAACTTCCTCAGCTAGCCGATCCCTTTTTGGAGGCTCTAATTGGGGCTGTATTCCTTTCTTCCTTCGCCCACGTTGATTCGTAAATATACTATAGAGAGCTACTTATTATATGCCTTAGTCTAGGGAATTAGCCTAGAGTAATCTAGGAGGCTAGCATAGTCTAGTTTACTCTTAGGATACTTAGGCTAGGTATCTAGAAGATAGGAGGAGTATAACCCGGAGTAAGCTTAATTTTTAATCTCGGATTGATCTTAGATTAATTATATAGAGTAGGGCGCTTCTAAGGTATAGTCTAGGCGGCTTTTCTAAGATTGTTCTAAGATTTATATACCTTATTATTAGAATTAAAACTAGGGATAATAATCTTAATAGACTTAGTAGTTTTACCCTTTTAATATAGATTAATCTAGGAGTTAAGGGTAGCCTTATTATAAGACTTATAGGTAGACTTCTTAGGGGTAGTAGTAATAGGGGAAGGTTTCTTCTTGGATTAATCCTACTTCATAGTAATAGCATATAGCTTAGTCTAAGATTAATCTCCTTTCGCTATAGCCTTATATACTATATTAGTCTACTTTATAGGATAGGGAATAGTAGGGCTAAGGGAATAATAGTAAGTCATAAGGTTATTATAAGCCTTCTTTATAGTAGTAAGGAGCTTATTATAATACTCTATAATTAAGTTAGGAATAATCTAAGAGTAAACTAAGAGTAAACTAGCCTTTAATATTAATTTTATAGCTCGATATAATATCCTTACGGGAGGAGAGGATAGTACTGTATTAATTATTAGTATAGCAGTAGAGGCTTAGGTAGCATAGCTAATTATACTAAGAAATAGTTAGTAAAGTTACCCTAGGATTAATCTAGGAATATATTAAGTTAGGGCACTTAATATAAGTTCTCTTGCTCAATATTATATATATATAATAGAAATAGTTATAGGAGGGGATACCTTATTCGTTATTAGGCTAAGAGTATAAGTAAGGATTAATCTATAATTAAACTAGGAATAGACTTATAATCTTATTAAACAAGGGGACCCTATTAGGTTGCTTAGCAAAGGAGGAGTATTCTATAAAGGCAGGATAATTAGTAATTAAGCTAGTTATGAGGGTAGAAGGGTTATAATTAATCATAGATATAGTCTTAAATACTAATATCATAAGGATTAAGCCAGTTTAGCTAAGGTTAATATAAAGGGTAGGATTAATCCTAGCTTAATCTAGGATTAAGTAATAATATAATACTAGAACAAACTGCTATTATAGAAGAGGATAAGATATAATTAAAGTTAATATTAATTCCGGAAGGTAGAGTAGGATTAATCCTAAACTAAAATGAGGAAGGGGTAGGGCTTAGGTATAGTATAGGTGAGGTATAGGAGAGGTTTAGGCGTGGATTAGGTATAGAAGAAGCTAGGGACAGGCTTAGCTTTATAGGTCTATATGGGATTATATAAGCAACCTAATAGGATATACAGCTTATTAGATAAGTAATAATAGAAAGTGAGGGACTAAGTAGGTAGGTTTAAGCTAAGATTAATCCTATAAAATTAAATATAGAATTTAGATTTTATTATATATATTAAAATTATATATATATATTTAAATGTAAAAATTAATATTAGTTTCTTAATAATAATTATAATAAATGTTTAATTTTATTTATTTAAGTATTATTAATATTAATAACGTAATAAAATAAATATATATTATATTATATTCTTTTAATT
>JAOQIF010000346.1:0-81318 GCA_026260285.1 Colletotrichum sansevieriae
CCCCCCCCCCCCCCCCCCCCCCCCCCCCCCCCCCCCCCCCCCCCCCCCCCCCCCCCCCCCCCCCCCCCCCCCCCCCCGGGGGGCGGGCGTATCGGAGGCGATGGGCAATTTCTGTGTTTTTACGGTGGGGGGATCCCGGATTCTTTAGTTTACATACCCTATTTGTTAATGTAGTCTTCACAAAGACGACAACATCGTTGAACTTCATCTCTACTGTTGACACACAAGCAATCTTCTCTTCTCTGCCAGTGAACTACTGAAATCACCAGAGAGAGAGAGCTGAGCCACTACTATTTTCCGCATAAAGATCGATGAAAACTAATCCCCCCCTGCCCGTCTTTCGCCAGTAACACGCCCGCTCAGGGGCTAAGCCTGTTGATAGACCACTTATCCTCCTCGCCCTCCACCCTTTCGTAAACGAACCGATCGTGAAGTCGATTCTCCCGGCCCTGCCAGAACTCTATCCGGTCCGGGACAATCCTCAACCCGCCCCAGAACTCGGGGACGGGTATCTCGTCCTGCCCCTCGAACCGCTCCTCGACCTCCCTGACCCAGCCCTCCAGCTGGGCGCGCCCATCGTCGCCGCCCTCGCCGTCATCCCCATTCTCCTTCCCGTCGCCGCCGCCGCTCTTCTTCGGCTCGAGGACCTGGCTCTGACGACTAGCCCACGCGCCGATGCGACTGCCCCGCACGCGGGTGTCGTAGTAGACCTGGCTCTCGGCGGCGGTCAGCCTCGCGGCCCTGCCCTCGACGCGGACCTGGCGCTGCAAGGCCTCCCACCAAAAGGTCAGCGAGGCGTGGTCGTTGGTGGCGAGGTCGGCAGCCTTGCGCGAGGTGCCGAGGTTCGTGTACACGACGAAACCCCCGCGCGCGTCGAGCTCCTTGAGGTAGACCATGCGGGCCGACACGCGGCCCGAGGGCAGCGAGGCCGTCGAGAGGGTGCAGGTCTCCGGGTGCGGGACGAGGTGCTGGGACGAGGAGGGGGACGAGGCGTCCTGCGCGGCGCGGAACCAGGCGTTGAACTGCGGGATGGGAGAGCCCGACGGGTGCAGGTCGCGGCGGTGCAGCGTCGCCAGGGTGAATTGGTCTGCGCGCGTGTTCTGAGCCGAGCCGGCGGGTGCGACTGATCGTGTGATGTTAGTCCTTTCAGGGGTTTGGTAAAGGGATGAATAAAGTAGGAGTGAAAGTGAGATGCGATGTAATTTGGTTTTGAAGAGGTCGCGCATCTCATCCGCCAAGTTTGTCCACTACTCTCTCACTCCATCACTCCAAACCCGACTGGTGTTGGCCAGGTAAAAAAAAAAAAAAAAAAAAAAAAGGGGGAAACTTACAGATGAGCTTCTCGCTCTCTGGCGGGGGATGAAGAGCCATCTTGAGCGATCTCGACAATCTGTTTGCTAGACCGGGCCGCATAAGAAAAGAAAGACAATGGTAACCGACACCGGAATTCGTCACTCTCGAGACAAAGTCGCGCTCTCGTCTTCAACCGCCCACCAAAAGATGCAACAGTCTTAAGCGTCGTTTGGGAAGAAGAGGAGGGTGTATGAATGTGGTGGTGTTTGGTCAGGTAGGCACCTAAAAAAAAAGACTCAGAGGATTGGGAGAGGTAGATTGTGAATTTTATGACATGACACCACAGGATGGGGAGATCTCTCATGATGCTTGCATTTTCGGAGAAAAGAGGGGTGTGAGCTTGGAAGCAAGAACACCCAAACCCCACATTCCAAAGGAAGCGTAGAATGTTCCACCCACGCGCGGGTTTAACAGCAGCAGCAGCAGCAGCACTTGTGAGGTATCGCGGTGGTCGGCCTGCAGAAAATCGGATGGAAGTGGGTCGGTGATGCGGAGCACACTGCATGGGCCCAGTTCGGCCCCTCCTCCTGAGGTACCTTACCTTAGGCACCTTACCTACCCACTGCACGCAACGGACGGAACACACACAGACAAAACGCTGAAAACCAAATAAACGTATTTCATTCCGTACACATGACGGGAGAGGGGGTATCATATCGTGGACGTCGTAAAACGCATTCAGATACGCAAATACGTATACGTACGAAGAGATACGTCGTACGCAACGCATCACGTTCTGCCCAAATAAAAACCTAACAAAAAGAACCATATAACCCTTCTACTTATGGCGCGAGCCATGAAGTCTAAACGCAATTGCGCCAGTGATTGAAAAAGTAGTTGCTTCTACTTTTTGGACTCTATGTCTATAGCAAAACCGAAAGAAAACCCAATAACACCGGTATCCTGAGGGTCTAAACTTTTTATGCGTTTGTAATGTGTTCCGGTTCCGAAATGAAAGGAAACCAAATCATAACGTCTATGATGCCATAACCAACGCAAGCAATGCCATGCGGCAGTACAGACCATATCTCATCTGTAGAACTGTCAGTGTGTTTCAGTGCCACGGAGACAAAGGGGACGTACCTGTCTGAAGTAGGCCGCACGCTGGTCAGTATCAACCTCCGGTGCGATCTCCTCGTTTCTAGGCAGAGGGTGCAGAATGCACATATCCTTCTTGGCCGACCTGAGAGTGCGGTTGTCGATGCGGTACGAGTTCTTGACCTTCTCGTACTCCTCAACAGTCGGGAAACGCTCCTTCTGGACGCGGGTGCAGTAGAGCACGTCGCTGCGAGCAAGGATCTCGGGAGTGAGCTCCTCAGACTCGCAGAGCAGCTGTCCGGAAGCAACAAGGTACTTACGGACCTCGGCGGGCAGAGCGAGTCCCTTGGGAGAGACAAGCTGAACCTGAACACCGTAGTCGCGGAGCAGGTAGATAAGAGAGTGAACTGGACGGCCGTAGAGAAGATCACCCAAGAAAGTGATAGTCAGACCCTGAACGGTACCCAGCTCCTCACGGATGGTGAAAAGGTCCAGGAAAGCCTGAGTTGGGTGCTCCTTGCTGCCGTTACCGCCGTTGATGACGGGAACGGAGGCGTACTTGCGGGCAACGTCGACGCTAGACTCTTCAGGGTGACGGAGGACAACGGCGTCACCATAGCATTCGAGTGTGCGAAGAGTGTCCTGGAGCGTCTCACCCTTCTGTACAGAGGAGTGCGAGGTGGAGATGACCACAGTGCGGCCACCGAGTCTTTGCATGGCGGCGTCGAAAGAAGACGAGGTGCGAGTAGACGGCTCGTAAAAGAGAGTGCAGAGGACACGGCCACGCAGAATGTTCAGAACACCCTCACGCTGAACACCCAGACGCATCTGCTGAGCCACGGTGAAGAGGTGGTGAAGATCAGCACGAGTATACTGAGTCACCGATAAGACGCTGTGGTGCTTCCAAGACGAAGGCTGAGACAGGAGGTCATGAAGCTTGGAGCCGATGGCAGGGTGCAGCGGCGGCAGGCTAAGCTCGTCGAATGTGCTGAGGTTCTTGCTGGGTTGAGTGGCATCGGCAGAGCGGAGCTTAGAAGGCCTGGTGGTGTTGAACATGGAAGGACGACGGTCGCGGGGGCTCTCAGGATGAGTCATGGACTGGAGCTGAGGCTTGATGGCAGGCGACATGGGCAGAGCACCGTGAGTCGACATGTCCTTGCCGAGGGCGGGCAGAGCAAGCAGCTCTCCATCCAAGCAGACAGTCTTGTTCTGGAAGGTCACACGCTGAACGGAACCGCGCATGGTACGGCCCTGGAAGGGGGACCATGCGCCGAAGTTCGACTGAATACCGTAGGGGCGATCAATCTCAACCTCGACGCTGGTGCCGACCTGCTCGTGAAGCTCGAAGATATCCTTGGGGTTGTCATAGAGGCGGGCCTTGATGTCGTCGACGGTAAGCTTTCCCTCGGTCACAGAGGTAAGCAGGAGAGGCAGAGCATCGGCAATGCCAACAGAGGGATCGGCGCTCTTGCCCAAAGAGCTGGCAAGCTGGTAAGGCAAGCTGCCGATGGAGAAAACATCAATCGTACTCAGATGCTCCCAGAGGGCGTTCTGGTCAGCCTCGGTGGGGAGGAGAGCGCAGTCAGGGAAGTCGTTCTGGGAGAGATACATGGAGAAGATGGAGACGTCGCAAGTGACCTTCAAGCCCTTGGCCTTGCTGAGAGCAATCAGCTTGATGTCGTCCTTAGTGGACACAGACGTGACGTGGATCTTGCGGTTGTGCAGGCTGGCCAACAGCAAGATAGAGGCCAGGTCGGTCAGCTTGGCATCGGTGACAATGGGCTTGTGAGTGGGCCACTTGTCGAAGTGAGCAGTCACGGCAGCCACCTTGCTGATATTTCCGGACAGGTGGTTGAACGGAATGAAGAGTGAGCCAACTTCACCGGTGACGTGGCTGATCTGATCAGCGTTGTCAGAGGTGGCAGTGACGGAGAAGTTGTAATCGCAGTAGCCACCAGCCTTGCTGCTCTGCTGAGCAACTTTGAGAGTGATAGCGTCCGTAATGGAGCCATTGACGCCAACGGGCATGATGCGAACCATGGAGAAACCGGCCGAGATCGAAGCCTTGGTCACGGCCTGGAGGTCCTTGCTCGCCTGGGTAGCGATGCCGGGCACGAAAGCCGCGACATTGATCAAGCCAGGCAGCGTGATGGTGCGGTGGCTCGTCTGGAAGTCACGAGTACCGACATCCAGGCCGAAATGGCGGGCAATGGCCTCAACAAGGATCTTGGCGTTCTTGACGTTGGTGACCAGGGGAATCTGGTAGTCCACAGCCATACGTCTGGTCTGGTAACCCTTGCTCATATAGTTGGCAGGACGGCGATACTTGTTGCTGGAAGGCAAGTTGATGTACAGGTCGATCATGTTGTTGGCCAAATGTTGAGTGAGAGAGAACTCAGACCGCTGGTCCTCTTGCTCGTTGGCAAGGACTTCCAGGTACTGAACAGGAATGTTGTGCTCCTGGAGGAAATCGGCGGTACCGGCAGTGGCGAACAGTTTATAGCCGAGGCGAGCAAGCTTCTCAACAGATGGAAGCATTTCCTTCTTGTCCTTGTACGAACCCATGGACAGAAGAATATTGGCCTTGGGGATCTTGAACCCAGTGGAAATCAAAGCCTTGAGGTAGGCTTCGTATTTGTCAACACCGAAGCAAGCAACCTCACCCGTGGAAGCCATCTCAACACCCAATACAGGGTCGGCGCCAGACAGACGAGAGAAACTGAACTGGGGGACCTTGCATGCGACGCAGTCGGCAGGGAGCTGAGTGGGAGGGTATTCGACGAAAGACTGGCCACTCATGGCCTTGGTGGCCATCTCGATCAGGTCAACGCCCATAACCTTGGAAACGAAGGGGAAAGATCGAGAGGCGCGGACGTTGCACTCAATAACCTTGATATCGTTATCCTTGGCGATGAACTGAATGTTGAAAGGACCAGTGACGTTCAGAGCTGCACCAATCTTGCGAGTGGCCTCTTCGATTCTGGCGATCGTCTCCTGCTCTAAGTCCTGAGGGGGAAGGATAAGAGTAGCGTCACCAGAGTGAACACCAGCATTCTCGACGTGCTCAGAGATGAAGTGTCCAACGACAACACCGTCCTTGGCAACAGCATCCATCTCAATCTCCTTGGCGTTCTCGATGTACTTGGTAATAACAACGGGATGCTCACGCGAGACCTCTGCAGCCTGGGCGAGGTAGTTCTCGAGATCCTGCTCAGAGTAAACTGTGTTCATGGCAGCACCAGACAGAACGTAAGAAGGTCGCACCAAGACTGGGTAGGACACCTTCTGACAGAACTTCTTAGCGTCCTCGAAGCTGGTCAGCTCCTTCCATGTGGGCTGGTCGACACCAATGGTATCCAGCATACGGGAGAACTTGTAGCGGTTCTCGGCATTGTCGATCATCTCAGGGGAGGTACCAAGGACCTTGACACCGGCACGGTGCAGTGGCAAGGCGATCATCTGAGGGGCTTGGCCACCCATGGCGCCGAGAATTCCTTCAGAGGCCTCGAGGGTGTAGATGTCGAGAACAGTTTCAAGGTCAAGAACCTCGAAATAGAGCCGATCACTCATGTCATAGTCGGTCGACATGGTCTCGGGGTTTGTCGTGATGGAAGTTAGCTTAAAGTCCAACAAGTTTGCAAGGTATTGGCGGCAATATGAAATACCACGCGGATAACAGAGGCACACATAACACATGGTTTGACAGAGTGGGGAGGAGGGAGGGGGGAAATAGGTAAAGACAGCAAAAAGGACGAGTAATGGCAGTGTCGAATACCCAAAGCAAGATGTTGTTAACAGCCGAGACTTACGTTAACCATGACAGTTTTAAACCCAGCATCGCGCAACACGGTAACGGCTTTCACTGAGCACCAATCGAACTCAACGGAGGAACCAATGCGGTAGACACCAGAACCCAAGACCATGATGCCGTGGTCATCGAAGGAGATGTCGCTCTCGGAGGCGTTGTAAGTCAGGTACAGGTAGTTGGTGACAGCAGGGAACTCGGCAGCAACCGTGTCAATCTGCTTGACGAAGGGCATGATGTTCGCCTCCTGTCTCAGAGTGCGGACAGCGATCTCGTTGGAGCTCAAGAACTTGGCCAGTTGGCGATCAGAGAAACCAAGTCTCTTAGCCTGAAGGAGGATGTCAGGAGACTTGGAAATGTCGCTCGTGGTGTAGCTGGTCATCTTCTTGGAGAAGTCGCTCAAGCCCTTTAGCTTATGCAAGAACCACTTGTCGATCTTGGTGAGCTCCCAGATCTTGTCGACTGAGTAACCAGAATGCATGGCGTTAGCAATGGCGAACAGACGCTGGTCGGAGGGAGTCTGAAGTTCATCATCGATGGACATCAAGGCCTTGGTCTCGTTGAAGCCGAGGTTGCTGAAGTCGATAGCGCGGATAGCCTTCTGGATGGCTTCTTCAAATGTTCTGCCAATACTCATGACCTCACCGACACTCTTCATAGAAGAGCCCAGCTGAGTAGAGACACGAGTGAACTTCTTCAAGTCCCAACGAGGCATCTTGACAACGACGTAATCAAGTGAAGGCTCAAAGCACGCGCACGTCGACTTAGTGACGCTGTTGGCGATGTCCTTGAGAGGAATGCCGAGACCAAGCTTAGCAGCGATAAAGGCCAAGGGGTAACCAGTAGCCTTGGACGCTAGCGCGGAGGATCTCGACAATCTGGCATTGACCTCGATAATGCAGTACTCCCTAGAGAAGGGGTTTAGGGCGTACTGGATATTGCACTCTCCGACAACGCCCAAGTGACGAATGACGTTGACGGCTGTGGTACGCAGCATGTTGTAGTCCTCATCCGACAATGTCTGAGAAGGAGCAACGACGATGGAGTCACCGGTGTGAATGCCCAGAGGATCAAAGTTCTCCATGTTGCATACCGTGATACAGTTATCCTGAGCATCACGGACGACCTCGTACTCGATTTCCTTCCAGCCCTTCATACTGCGCTCAATGAGAACTTGGGGACTGGCAGCGAAAGCCTTGTTGCAAAGATCGAGGAGCTCAGCCTCGTTGTTGGCGAAACCACTGCCGAGGCCGCCCAATGCGTAGGCGGCTCTGACAATGACGGGGAAACCAATGTCCTTCACGCAGGACATGGCTTCGTCGATGTTGCTGGCAGAGGCGGACTTGGCGCACTTCTCACCAATGGAGTCCATGCTTCGGGCGAAGAGCTCGCGGTCCTCGGTGGTGATGATGGTGTCGATGGGAGTTCCCAGAACCTTGACACCAAGCTCCTCGAACTCATCCTTCAGCTGGATACCAACCTGCAGAGCAGTCTGGCCACCGAAGGTGACGTAGATGGCATCGGGTCTCTCGTACTGAATGACCTTGCGGACGAAGTCGGCATTGACGGGCAAGAAGTATACCTTGTCGGCCAGACCCTTGGACGTCTGAATAGTCGCAATGTTTGGGTTGATGAGGACAGTGTAGATGCCCTCCTCCTTCAGAGCCTTGATAGCTTGAGAGCCGGAGTAGTCAAACTCTCCAGCTTGTCCGATACTAAGACCACCACTGCCAAGTACAAGAACCTTGCGAGGGTGGACGCGAGGGTGCAGGCGCTCATTCTCCTCAATGGTGCCGCCGGGGAACATGACAGGGGCGTTCAACTTCGTGGGGTCGGCAGCGCAGTCCTGGATAGTGCTGATGAAGACATCGAAGAGGTACTCAGTGTCGCGAGGGCCAGGTGTGCTCTCGGGGTGGAACTGAACACTGAAGTAGGGCTTGGAGAGGTGGGCAATGCCCTCGTTGCTGCCGTCGTTCGCGTTCACGAAGAGCTCCTTCCAGTCGGCAGTCAAAGAGCTGGCGTCGACGGCGAAACCGTGGTTCTGAGAAGTGATGTGGCACTTTCCGGTTATCATGCTCGTGCAGGGGATGTTGTGACCTCTGTTACCGAACTTCATCTTGGTGGTCTTGGCTCCAGAAGCGCGGGCAAGCAGCTGGTGGCCCAAGCAGATACCGAAGACGGGGGTCTTGGTCTTCTCCATAGCGGCCTGAATGTTCTTGACGGTGATGTCGAGCATGGCGGGGTCACCAGGACCGTTGGATAGGAAGAGGCCGTCATACTCTTCACCAGATTGTTTTACGAGATCGTGGTCCCAAGGGCACACAAGGACTTCGACACCACGCTTGAGGAAGCACCTCAGTTGGTTGTACTTCATTCCGACATCCAGGCAGAGAACACGGATGGGTCTACCGGACGGGTGCTTCTTCACGGCGACGCTCGCGGGAGGCTTGTACAGCTTGGGAGCCTTGATGGATACTAAAAAAAAGGATGAGCATGAGCCGGACCTAGAGTGTTCGGCGAAACTCACCCTCAGCTACGAGGTTCTTCTCATTGGGATTCACCCAATCTACAGTCTGGAAGTCTTCGGCGGAGAAGGAGGCAACGCCGTTGACATGGCCGTTGGTGGTCCCGTTGGTGGTGCCATTGGTGATGGTCTTCTTCTGGAACAGCAATCGACCAAGTGTGCTGCCCTGGCTTCTGAGGCGCTTGGTGAGCGCTCTGGTATCGATGCCGTAGATGGCGGGCACGCCCTGCTCCTTCAGCCAAGTGCCCAAGGAGGACTCGGCCAGGAAGTGGGAGTAGTCCTCGCCAGCGTAGGAGGAAGCGACCAGACCGGCGACGTGAATCTGGGAGGACTCGAAGTGGGCGGGCAGATCGCCCAAGAGCTCGTCGATGGTTTCCCGCGAGGGAACACCATAGTTGCCGACGAGTGGGAAGGTGATTACCAGGATCTGGCCGCGGTAAGAGGGGTCTGTCACCGACTCCGGATACCCCACCATGCCGGTCTGGAAAACCAGCTCGCCGGCGATGCTCTTCTGAGCACCGAAGCTGTAACCCTGGTAGACGGAGCCGTCCGGGAGCTGAAGAGCCATGAGGCCCTCATCATCGGAGCCAAAAAGGCGGGCCGAAGCCGGAGGGTAGACGGTGGTGGCGGCCATCTTGTATGATCGAGAGTCTTCTTGTGAGATGCGGGGCAACGATAACGACGGGGGAAGAAACTCTTGCGAGGATACAGCAAAAAAGTGCGGTTGATGATGTGGCAGTGAGCTCGTCGTCAGAGGCTCGTAGGATGGTTCAGTAGCTTCCCAGCGATCATCTGCCACGATAGATCTTCGGGAAGTCGCATGAGGTTCTAGACAACCATGTTAGGAGGAGAAGAAAGAGAAAAGGAGAAAGAAAGGACGAAAAATAAGGGAGCAGCCAAAAGTTTTTTTTTACATAGCCAGAGAAAATTCGTCTGGTCCCCCTCCCTGGCAGGTGTGTGTGAGAGATCTTTACGTGGATTGGCCAATGAACAGGCCCGATCCTGGGACGGCGGGACTGCGAGCTGCACTGACACAGATTCCGACTGCAGAATACGGCATTTGACAGTAGGCGGTCAGCAGGAAAGGGGTTAGCGCCATCTTCCAAGCGGGCAGAAAAGATTGATGTTGCCGCTTCTAGCCAGAGGCGGGCCGCGGGGAAGAGCCCAGCACGTCTGGACGCCCAGAAAACTGCGCCCAAAATGAGTGAGATTGAGGTGCAGAATTTTGGTTAATCTTGTTGTTGTCCCTGCAGAAATTTTTTTCCTCTCCCCATTAGTGCCAAATCTTTTAGAAAGATGCGGTGGCCGAGTGGATCGCGATGCATCACCCCGACCGCCAAGTCACGATCTGATCTGCCAACTACTCAATCGATTCTTTGGAGGTTGGCTCGCACTATTGAGTTTTTCTTCGATGCTCCTAAATAGTTTCGTGGCTATGTGTAGGGCTGGGCCAAAGGGCCATTGAAGCCACGACTCGCATACGTAAATCTATTCGATTTGTGGTGGGATTATTTGCTCTCTTCCAAGACGTTGTCATTCCATGGCGGGGGACGAAAGGCTGGAGTTAGGTGAGGTACCTCAACGAATAGTTACCTAAGGTAAGGTAGAGGTGGAAGGAGGGGCACGAGGGGTCCACGTCCCGCTGACCTGTGCTCACCGATAAAGGTGACGGCATTGCTCACCTTGCAATGCCGATGCCGGTCTTGACATTCCTGGTGGAGCGTTCCCATCAACGACTTGGGTCGTGGTATTTGTTGCGCTTTGGCTCATTAACATGACTTTATGTAGTTCAAGTTCAGTACGAATTTTCTTTTCTTTCCCAAAATTGTATAATTGGCTACGTAGTTTCTCTCGGGCTTCAATTTCAACGAGATACTGACTCAATAGATGGCTATGTTACCACCCAGCTAACTCATCTGAAGAGATCAATCAATATTGATGCAACACAGTGTTGTATTGATCTCGTGAACATTTGTTGACTCTGAACTGACTCTGAGAAAAGTGTTTGTATCGTCTCAACCATGAGCCTGAGGAACGTACGCAGGCCTGCTCTAGCAACGGGAGTCTAGGCCGTAGGTCTCGGCTAGCATTCCGAACCCTCACCGCGAGACGGAGGAAGGTATTTTATCAGTGTGAAGCAAGTGAAGTGACGATGCTGACATTCCTGGCTGTGCATGTGCGCTAGGCTTAGGTAAGCCGCAGGATAGTGACACAGCTTCATCTCTGCAAGGACAATGGTCCGGCCTGTGGAAAAATGGCCTAGGGTCTGGAAAATCGCGGCTAAGCACAGCGCTGGCGGCGTTCACTCGCAACGAAACTTTGGAAGACCACGGGAATTGGTGAAATTTCCTGTTGCCCAGCATCGGGTTCGCACATTTGCAGCGCCGACGAGATGCATGTGTCTGTGCTGGCAGGCTGGTGGAACACGAGGTTGGTTCGTTAAAGGGCGTTGAGATGCCATGCTCTGCCCTGTACGCTACGCTATGCTGTGCTGTATGTGGTGATGTGCTGTGGTGGGCTGAAATCTGACGATGGCTCTGACCCTGGAGGAGATCTAAATCGACAAAATCGCCGATGATCATGTGTCCCGATGTAACCTGGCATGACGGGCTTCCGCTGCTGGCTGCTGCTTGCGTACGCCCTAGACACGTAAATGAGGGTCCTGGCACGACATGGGATATCCAAGATTGCGGAGGAGGATGAAGTTCAGTGACTCGTGAGGCGGAGTAGGAAGAGGATGCTGGAGAATGGAGGAGCGAGGGCATTGTCAAGCACAGGATGTTGCGGCTGTCTACCTACAATGGTTTCCGGGTCTTGTGGAAGTGGTGTGTGTGACTGTGACCTCGGCCGAGTCTCAAGGGCGAACTCGAGGATGAGATGAGGAACGGGAGGAGCACAGCGGTCGCTCACGCAAACCGATGGTGCAGGAGAAACACCGAGCAGGCATCGCAAGCTTTTCGTCCGGGTGTGACCCCCAAATGCAGCGTCGCACCCCGGCGTGAACAGGTGCCATATGTGCATCCGTGTGTGTGGGCGATGCCAATGGCGGTGACGGACCTGACCAACGGGAGGGCCGAATGGGTCGGGGTGTCTCTGGGGTGGGAATGGGAACGGAAGCAACTGAAACTTCACCAGGCAAAAGACGGCGACTTTGTAGCTCTGGATGAGGGGAGTTTGAAGGCACGGAGGGTTGACCGACTCGCCGACTTGATCGCTTCGTTTGGAGGGTGAGGCGTGTGTATGTGCATCCGTGACGTGAGCTAGTTGTGGGTGGTGATGTGGTTTGCGGTATGCGGTGAGCATCAATTTGTCTTGTCCATGTTCCATTGTGTCGTCAGGATCATAGGAGGCTCAGAATAGCTGTGGCAGAATCGACCCATTGGACGGGGTCGGCATCAAGTGACGAAGCGCGGCCGCGCATACCCATGATACCCGTGGCTGCAGCGGCGGAAACGACTCCAGTAAAAGAGCAGAAAGGCGCTTCGCTTGTCGCCTTATTACATGCACGCAACAGCCCAGGAAGGGGAGGTTTCTCGGCTCTCAGACTTCAGACCGGCGACTTTCTCCCTGCGACCCCTCCATGTCTGTCCTCCACTCTTTTTTTTCTTCCCGGACGCTGGAGAGAGAGAGAGGAAGAGGGAGCTAAGACGAGACGATAAGTCATACAGTTGCATGTCTCGCCCGTTTTTCGTCTGATGGCGTGGTTTGTTGTATTCTGGGGGGATTTTTCTTCGTCTCTTATTCATGATGAAGCATTGCCGGGTGCTATTCTGTGTTGCTGTGTCTCGCTGGTTAATGCCTCTACCCACCTTGGCTTTCTACTGCGTAGTGTTTTCTTCTGTTGGTCTTTTACTTTTTTACCTTTTCCCCATTAACACCTAGCGATCTATGAATACTTTTTGGTCCGTAGTCCGAAGCAAGCCTTGCCTAGTTTGAGGATCCAAGGATTAAGCGTCTCGTGGGCTCAGCGAGTCAGCGCTACACAATGAACAAGGTATCCCGGAAGGGTTTTATTGGTGTCATTTCGCAGGCGAAGGGCCCGTGGGTTCACGCAATGTGGCCTCGCGATTCCCACATTAGCGAGAGAGCACTAGCAGCTTTTATTTTTTTGTGGGTGGTGCAGCAGCAGCATTGGCAGCACTTGCAGCACTTCGCAGCAGCGCCCCCCACTTTTTAGAGGCCAAACCGAGCATCCAGGGATCTCTTGCACTAGAGCGTCTTGGGATATCTAGTGAGCACCTGATTCATCAATCTCAAGGGCCTAGCCACGGTGGGCGACCTTGGATCTTGGATGGGACACAGAAAGAGCACCTCCCGAGCTCCATTGCGCGCGACGTGACACTCAGCTCCACTGCTAGCCAGGCAGGTAAGCGCGTCGCTCTTTCCTCTCTTCTTTTCGAAGGTCATCCTGGAAGAGTTTACCTCCAAGAAGGGGAATCCATGGCATCGACTGAGACGGGTGGTGGTGTCACTGCAGGTTGGTGTATGGCGATTGGGGGGTTAAAATACTAGGTATGTAGGTCCTGGTAGTAAGGCAAGGCAAAGGTAGCGAATGAGGTGGTGTGCATCTTCTTATCGCAGCCGCAGGCCATCCCGTCCAATGCCATCGTCACCGACTATTTTCCCATCGTCAGCTCCCTCTTCTCTTCCAAGAAAACCTCCTCAACTCCCCTACCTGCCTATGTATGTACCAGCACCAAGGCTAACAACAGCCAGCATTGTTCTCACAGCTGGGAATTTGCGGAGAAGGATGACCGGCCCCTACTCCCTACCTTGCCTCTCCGTGCCTTGCCTCCATGTCTCTTTAAAACCACTCTGTAAAGTACTTTGCCGAAGGACTGCCTGATGCAGTCCAGTACTGAAGTAGGTATCGCTGGCCTTGCCGTGCTTAGCTTTCTACTTGTCCAACGACGCTAACAACCCCATCGTCTTCTACGAATCTCGATCCGCGCTCCACGCGCCATGTTGCTTGCCGTCGTCCTCTCCTAGCATTTCCCAACTCTTAGTGTCTTCTCTTCCTTGTACTCTGAAGAGACCTAGGTAGAACTATTACCTAGGTTATTTAGATACTCTTCTACCGTCTACCATCCCTTTTCCTGTCCGTCGTCTGTTCCTTCCAAAAAAAAAAAAAAAAGAAAGAAAGAAAGACTCTGTCCGGTTTCCCCACAAAACACTGCATCCTTTTCTGTATCTGCTGCGTCTCAACTACGGGGAATCCTGGACCGGCCTGACCTTGCCTGCGACTACCGGGTCTGGACTTTCTTATTTACTCCCGCGCTTGACCTGCCACCTCCTCCTACTTCACCACGTCTTTCTGCGCCTCCCCTTTGGCCTGCCGCTGCGCTCTCTAGCTACGGCCTCTTACTTCCACGCCAAACCGGCTCGACAACTTCACCCCTTTCCAGTCGCGCCGGTGCTCTTGAACTACCGCCCATCTTCGCGCCTCCTGTTACTGTTCCTTGGTTTCACCCCATGGCGCTGTGAGACGCGATAATCCAAGGCGGCGGGCTGCATCTCAAACTGCGACTGGACCATGTTTTCCTCTCTGCTGCGACCCAAGCAGAGCAACCGCGCCCGTCGAATCGATCGATTGCACGGTAGACACTCACCGTCTCCTGGTCCGGCTTATCGCCGCTATCCCTCTGACGCACGACATGCCGCAGCCGACTTCACTGAGGCTGAGGAGGACGAAGAAGAGGAGGAGGACGAAGAGGAAGGAGACGATGGCTTAGGTCACTCCGGGGATGACGCGGACGGTCTCGATGACGAGGACCATGCCAACCGCTCCATTCCTGTTCTGCCTCTTTTCTCAGAGTCATATCTTGGTGCGCAACATGCCTTATGATAAGTGCTTCAGACCTATGGACTGACACCAAGTTTCCTTGCAGACTCTCTACCGATATACAGCATTACCCACGCGATCCGCATCATCATTCAGTCACGAACCGAAACGACGTTAACATGGGATCAAATACGCTCGCCCCAGGTCTCTCAGTTCCTGGTCAAGCCTATGCAGCAACAAGTCAGGACTCAGCAGTTCAACCGCGCGACCCTGTATTGCCTCATGGCGAACTGCTTGCAGTTCAACAAGGAAGGCCAAATGTACCCGGGCAATGCTGGAATTAGTTACACCAGGGCCTTGGTATGTGAGCTGCTGGCTCTCAAACTGCTCAAGGAATACAATACTCGCGAAATGATTGATGCCCTGTCCTACGACTTCTACCCTCTCCAGGGACTCCCCGGGGCCCAGCCGCCGAACGCCCCGAAAAACGACCCGAAAAACAAGGCCCGACTCACCGCAGCCCGAACTTCGACACTTGAAGTTGCTATTCGTGCTTCTGCCAAGCACTTCTTAGCTCATCCGTTGGTCGTGCAGCAGTTGGAGGCTATCTGGAACGGAGCGATTAGCTTCTATTCGTCGCAGGATAGCTTACATCGCGACCCTCCACGTTCTCCGATTCCAGGCAAGCCAGATGCGCGCACACCCCTTCTAGGAGGACAGAGTCCAAAGGAAGCCCTGCCAAACCAGGCAGTGCCAGGAAGACGCAGCGTTATTCTCTACGATCCTCGCCAGGCATCTCTATTCAAGCTATCTCGATTGCGGGTTCCACGATACAGATTCTTCCTTTCGACGCTGTCTCTCCTCGTCCTGATCGGCCTGTTCCTTGCAGTCCTCGCCCAACGTTCGGCTCGTATCAGCTCGTTGGAGCTAATCTTTTGGTTTTGGAGTGCCGGGTTCATGCTGGATGAGCTTGTCGGATTTAACGAGCAGGGCTTCTCACTCTACATCATGAGCTTCTGGAACGTGTTCGATCTGGGAATCCTGCTTCTGTTGATTGTCTACTACTTCATGCGCGTATACGGAGTCTTCCTCGTGGACCCGAAGCATTGGAATGACTCGGCTTATGATGTCCTAGCAGCGAATGCCATTTTGCTGCTGCCTCGTATTTTCAGTGTGCTGGATCACTACCCTTACTTTTCCCAGCTGCTGATCGCCTTCCGTTTGATGGCGGTTGACTTGGCAGCGGTTGCAATTCTCATCTTGATTGCTTGCAGCGGCTTTTTCGTCTTCTTTACGCTTGCCGATAGCAACAACGATGCAGCGGACATCGCCTTCAAGATATTCCAAATTTTGATGGGCTTCACTCCTGCCGCTTGGGACGTGTAAGTCAACATGGTTTACGAGACAATGGTCCACAGCTAATTCGAAACAGATGGCCAGTGTACAATTGGCTTGAAAGAGGACTGATGGCATTTTTCTTGATATTATGTCACTTCGTCGTTGTGTAAGTCTGGTCGTTTTCCATGATGACTGCTCAAGCTAATAAATGTAGCACAATTCTCATCACGGTATTGACCAACTCATTCATGAAAATCGCCTCCAACGCCAGAGAGGAACATCAGTGAGTACTGAAAGGCCATACCTCCCTACACGTGGCTTACGTATATCAGGTTCCTGTTTGCTATCAACACGATTTCCATGGTCAAGAACGACGCCCTCTTCTCCTACGTCGCCCCAGGAAATATCTTTGCTTGGTTGCTGATGCCATTGCGATACTGCATGCCTCTGAGGCAGTTCGTGCGCCTGAACAGAACCATCATCAAGGTCACGCATTTTCCTCTACTCTTCTTCATCTACCTCTACGAGAAATACTGGCTCGCGCCGTCCATGTTCGAGCCAACTGATCTCGTAGAAAACCACCACCACAGCCGCGACAGAACAATCTCGTTCGCCGACCCGGCTGCTCGTTCGGCTTTGTTCAGCCCCAATGTTCGGGTGCGTGAAGAATCTGTTACGGGCTACCAAAAAGATCACGCCCTGGAAGAGGTGTTCCGCCGAGGTCCCGGGATCAGCACTCTGCGCAACCAAAGGCGCCATGAGCGAAGAAAAACGCAGAATGCAATCCAGAGTTGGATGGACCGGAATGACGAGGCGGACGCTTCTCCTCAAGTTCAACAGTGGCCGACGATGGATAGTCGTCAGAGCATTCGACCAGATTGGCATAGGCGGCTGAGTCTGTCGAAAGAGCCCCGGACCCAGAGGTCGCGTCAGATATCAGATATCAGATCGGCAGCAAGCGATCCCGCCGATCTTATGTCACAGCCGGCCATCGGCTCTTTCTTCCGGGGTATAGCCGCGGCTACCAAGGCCAAGGAAGAGGAGAACATGCAGACGGACGCAGATGGCGATGATGAACTCGTCACGAATGACGAGGAAGAGGAGGAGGACGTCGCAACCAATGCAGGCGAGAGCCGTCGGTGTCCGGTCATTCACCAAACCCAAATCGACGACTATTTTAACACCACGACACCGATATCTAAACGCTTTAGTGCTCCTCCTCCGTCGTCTTCTCTGGGTTCGAGCGGACGGCCGTCCATTGCGGCGACCCCTCGCTCTGCCCGTCGCATACCTCACAGCCGGACAATGTCGAACAACACGATACTTTACGCTCCGCAGGAATTGCGTCGGCCGCCCAGCTCGTCATCTCACTCGCCCGACCCGCCGCCGACTCGAGCGCGCGTACAGAATGGTCGGACGGCGATCGTCGAACCGGCCGCCACTAGCGGCCATCGCTCGCCGCGCCGTCAAACGTACGTAACTACCAACACACGACCCAGGCCTATAATGCCACCTCGGGACGCAGTACAGACTGCGCCAAACCGCGCGGCCCTAACCGGCATCGACCAGCGGCTGCGCCCTAATCAGATGAGACGACTATCCTCGGTCGACATGAGCATTCTGTCGGATAACATTGCTCCCGATGACCCCACTGGCGGCATGCCGTCGAGCTTTCAAACTCAGATGGCCATGGCCATGATGAAGGACGCGCGACTGGGCGGGGCGGGACGTGGCCAGGACGCGGGTGACAGTAACCGCATGAGCAAGCTTGTGCTTGCGCGAATGAAGACTTTGGAGGAGAGTTTCGCGGACGTGGCCAGGGAGTTACGCGGGCTCAAGACGAACTCGAACTCCACTGCGCCGAACACACGCCGCAACTCATCCGGCGAGGAACTACAGAAATTTGCCGGTCTCGCCAGCCTCGAGGCTGCCAGAAAGGAAGGCGGTGGCGGCCCGGAGAGACCCAAGATGGTGAGAAGGACGACCGGAAAGCGACCGGCCAGTCGGAAGAGTATGTTGGAGCCCAAGGTGGGCTTTCTGAGTGCAAAGGCGAAGGGCAAGGAGATTGCCCGTTCGTCAGGGGATGATTCCGACAGTGAGAGCCTTGCGCCGACGAAGCGGAGCTCTATGTGAAAGGGGACAACACGCGGTTTGAGATGTTGCTGGGCATTTTCTGGCGCGCTATACCTCCGTCATGGGTTGGTGATTATACCGCATCGCCGGGGCGTTTGGAACCCGAGGCCCTTTTTCTCTGGGAGTTTGTTTGGGATGTTCCTTTTTCAGGCATACCGCATATGAGTTGCGAGTAGTTCCGCGTTCTTGATCTTGGACATGTGGATGGAGTAATAATGTTGTTTTTTAGCCTGTCTGGATCCGGTCTGGGTTTCCCATCCCCCTGTGAAGACCGAGAGTCCTAGTCTCCTGTATTGATACGTTATAAAGAGAAAAGCTATTCCGTCTCCTAGTCGCCTCATTCTCGTACTTTCGTGAACCATATGCGTCATCTAAGGTCACCGCTTGATGCACCGATCGTCTTTGGTCAACAACAACACAGCCTCTGAGTCATGCGTCCGCACCGCGCCCACCGCGCGCTGTTAATTGCAAAGGACAGGGCTAGTGTGTATATGTGTATCAGTTCGGTGGGAAGGAAAGGGGGCCACACAAAGAAAAGAAGAAATGAAATATGATTACAGATGGCCCCTCCGTCGTGTCTGTCGAAAGCTGTCGTGCCATAGCTAGATACCGCCACCGCTGCGGTCGACGCTCACGTAGTAGGGAGCGCGGGAACGCTGGTTCAGCTCGTTTGTCCTGATGCTGTTGGCTCGGTATCTGATGCCGACGGCCGCGGTGGTGATGAGCATTGTGGCCAGGAGGAGGCCGCGGTGACGGCTTTGAGGCCGAGTGTTAGTTTTCGGGGACGTTTACAGTTGGAGACAGTGAGAGGATGGAACGAGGAGGACGTACATTGCTGGGCGCATCTTGGGTGCTGACATGGCTGGTTTTGTATCCATCTTGAGACGAGTTGTGGTATGGATAAGGGGTACGAGTTCCAGATGCTGATGCTGCGACACAGTCCTTGAGGAGTCGGCAGGCCTATATAGTCAAGAAACTGCGACATGTGCATGTTGAGTAGAAGTTTGTAGCCGGCCCCGTCCGCTTCTCCCTCGGCACGACAGCCCTAGCTCCAGATCTTGGGCGGCGGCGGCGGCGGGATGGATGCGTGGAGGAGGGGAGGGTCAAGTGCCACATTGTGTTTTTGTTGGGGGAAAAAAACAGGGGTTGGGATGGATGAAGGGGTAGGTGTCTCGGAATCGGATGATTGAATCCTATCCATGCTTAACCTGAAAGTTGGAGAAGGAGTACCGTATATACGCGGTATTGTGAGCTGGTAGCTGGGTATAACATCCCGGTCGGCGACCTTGGATGAGCCGAAACGAACGACTGCCGTGGCATGGGCCTTTCTGGAAGGAGTTGGGGGGAGATATTTAGATGGTGGTCATGCTGAAGCTTGCAGGAGGCTAACCATGCGGGAGTTCAGGCGGGATTTGGGTAGAGGGTATGTTAGTTTGGCTTGGCTTTGGCCGGACTGCGACGTGGCTACGGCTAAATTGGAGAGCTTGAATGGTGTTATTGTGTTATTGTATTATTGTGTCGTGGGTTCGTGGGGTTGGATGATGCGTTAGATTCGGGGGAGCTGAGATGCTCGTCGTGCGGGAAGTCCAACTGCGATCTGGGAGGACCCCTTTTTTTCGTGTAGAGTGAAGTGCCATGGCGGTGTTTAGAGTTTGGAGGGTCTCGGCTGATAATGTTGGGTTGGGGAAGATTGGTTTGGGGGGGATCGGAGCTTGCTTTCCAGGGATGTCTCCTGCGGTTTGATATCTGACATATTCACTACCGCCCAGACGGTAAAGCCGCGGTTGATCGAGATTGGCATCTTACATGCCCACCTAATTCGTGATGGGTTGAGGCCTCAAGCAGTATGGCCTGCTCACGTACAGAAGAACGCTTGCCGCAGGTGATGAAGACCGGCGCTTACAACTCTGATTGGCTGCCCAATCAGTCTCACGAACCCGCGCATAAGCAGAGCCGCCGCCGCCGCAGCTCTCCCATCCACGGCACCAATGCCAAGGTAATCGCCAGAACAGAACATCTCCACAAAGCCATGTCCATCGCCATCAGCGGCAACGACTGCGGTACATGCCATCGCGCCCTCGTGGACGCCTACTCCCTCGCCAAGGCGCAGACGCCCGGGTACGGCGACTGGGTCGACTTCTTCCCCAGCTACGCGCACCTGGAGGCGTCAGCGGCCGCGGGCTGCAACCTCTGCCGTATCGTCCGGCAGGAGATCGTCTACAGCGTGACGGGTATCGAAGCCCTCGAGGGCTGCGTCCACCCGGTGCAGGTGTGTTGGCAGCTCTCCCACCTGGACTACTCGCGGAGCACGATCAAGTTCCAGATCGTCTTGCCCGAGAGGGGATGGTGTGAGGCGAGTTTGTCGACGCCTCCCTCTTGGGAGGCTGCGGGGCAGATAATACGTGGGTGATTTCGCTTTACAACATTCTGGGGGGGTTTTAGGTTCGTGAAGAATGGATTTTTGTCTTCTTGCTAACGCGGTGTGCTGTTTTTTTGAAGCGAATTTTGAGGAAGATGCGCACTTCGACTCTGTCATCAGAATCATTCATGGGTGGTTGCGAACTTGCAAAAATGGCCACGAGTCCTGTCAACTTCCTGTCCCTGCAGGACATCGGAATGTCGACGGGCGCTTTCCTCCTCTCCCTACGCATGTCATCGACGTGAGGCCGACGCAGAGAGGAGACCAGGACCACGAAAATGCAGACGGCGTGCCGTTCATTCAGTTGGTGGAAGGAGGCAACCGACAAGGCGAGTACGTGACGTTGAGCTACTGCTGGGGCACATCCGGCGCGAACTACAAAACCACATGCATCAACCTAGCCCAACAGCTCTCCTCCATTCCCTGGACCAAGCTCCCGCAGACAATCCAGGACGCCGTCGTCGTCACCCGCAGACTCGGCATCCGGTATCTCTGGGTCGACGCCCTGTGTATCATCCAGGCAAGGCACGCCGGGGACTCCACGTCCGACTGGCCCGTCGAAGCGACGAGGATGGGCCAGTACTACGAGAACGCGATGTGCACGCTCGCAGCTAGCAGCTCGCACGATTGTGCCGACGGGATGCTCGCCGATCGGCCTGCGCTGCGGTTTGGTCCTGCGCAGGATGTGACCATCGACTTCGACGATGTCTTCCTGGGTAAGAAGACACAGATGCGGCTTGTCGGGCTGCGCGGCCCGCCCGTTGAAACTGCCATGGAAGAGTCGCATCTGCTTTCGAGGGGCTGGTGTGTGCAGGAGCGCGCGCTGTCGCGGCGCATGCTGTATTTCTCGAGGGACGCGCTGTTTTGGGAGTGTAATGAGCTCCGTGCCGGCGAGCACGACCCTGGGAAGAATTCGAGGTTTGTTCCGTGGGCCAAGACGCATGGCGTGTCGTATACGCAGTCGTGGCGGAACGTTATCGGTGAATGGGACTTGCTTGGGGCGGGGTTGAGGAATTTGGCCCGGGAGTTTTCCGATGACGCTGCTAGAGGGTTGTCGGCGGAGGACGTGGAGTTGATATTGGGCCCGGCGTGGATGGGCTTGATTGAGAGGTACAGCGCTTGCCAGTTTACGAACTACTCGGATAGGCTGGTGGCTTTGTCGTCCGTCACAGGAAAGCTGGGCCGGATGACGGGGGCGAAGAACGTGGCGGGGCATTGGAGGCGCGGGACGACATTTGGGCGTAGTCTGTCCTGGACGGCTCTTTCGCCTACTAGGTCGAGAGGAGTATGCGGTGATCGCAATTGTCCGTCTTGGGCGTGGCCGTTTGTTGACTTGGGCGTCAGTTTTGAGGGTCTCGACGGGACATGGGTGGAGAGTATGGTGGTGGAGGATATCTGGCAAGATCCTGCCAAGGCCGGCAAAGATGCGCACCTTGGACACGTTCTGAGGATGAGTGGCACGTTCTGCGAAATGTCCTTGGCCCAATGGGGCTTGAGGGACTCTCGGAAAGAAGGTAGCGCTATTTACAGGACTTCTTCGTTTGTCGAGTCCGTGGGCTGGGACCATATGCCGACGGCCTTTGATGAGGACAAACTCCTGTCATGCTTTTTCATCGGCTCTGTGCGGGAGAGCGAGTATGTCTCAGATACGGTTGGGCTGGTTGTCGAGCGGACGGGCAGATTTAACAGTGCTGGCAAAGTCGAAGAGTTCGAGCGGATTGGGTTGCTGAGGTTTGAGAATCTTGCGGCGGAAAGGTTGCCGGGGGCGGCGAGGAGGACGATAGATGTTGCTTGAGTAGGAGAAGCCAACGTCATTAGAATGAGCGGCGTAGGACAGGGGCTTTGTGGTCGCTCAAATCTCGATGAAACGGGGCAATCAACACTAAGTTGAGACTGTCAAATCCTTTGACTCAATGCACTTGCGTCCGACGGCATTTGCTGAGACACTGAAGACTTGGATCTGCCACTATCGACACCGAGTTGGCACCCATACCTACACGTGTATCCATGTGAGAAGACCTCTCGTGACTTAAAGATAGCTCTGCTACTTCGTGGAATATGCACTCTCGTCTTTGGTGGCTTAATTCCGATGGCTCGGTGCGATGGTTTGAAAGGAATGGGCGACGACTTGCTCAACGTCTTGCAGTTCAGGTAGAGTGGAAGCCTACTATCGAAAATGGCTACGCATTCGGAAGAGGCAAGTGTTCTGCCAGCCAGTGATCGAAGATGAGCGTCCACCAGGACACCAAATTTTCACGGAAGATAAAATTTCGAATCAGGGTCTGTCCCCATTCTATGCAAGTCCTTTGGTTATTTCAACCGATATACAAGTCGCAAAATGCTTGGGCGACTGGCAGCATCCTTACCTCCCTAGGCCTGTCTTATCTAGATCAAATAAACGCAGGCGCAACCAAAGACAATCCCCGACTTACTGGAGAATCAGTCAGTACACCTGAATGCCCTACTAAGTTTTGAAAAGAGCGACTTACCTCAGTTCCTAACTTGAGCAAATCAAGGTTTAGCATTCACGCAACACTCCGGGCCGCAGCGCCGCCGTCTCTCATTCGCGATGTACGTATCTCGAAGTTCTCCGTTGGCCATGGCTAGATCACCCAGCAACTTCACCTCAATGAAGGCCTGCATGTCGGAGCCATCGTGGACGACGCAGCTAGAGCATTCAACCATCTCGCTGCGGGCTCCGTCTTTTGACTCGAGATGGCTGAGCAACTGCGTCTTTGCGTAGAACAGCGCAACATTGATGTTGAACGTCCCAAATGCCTCCAGCTTGGCGAGGTCTGAATCAACGATGGCTTCGACTTTGGCGTCGACCAATGGCGTGCCTGGCAAAAGCTTGACTTCGTCGAGCCTCACGCGGTTGTTCTCACGATCTGACCAGAGGAACTCGATCCTGCCGTTATGCCATTTCGCCCTGGGTGTCAACCAAATCGGGGCCCCCGAACGACGCTCAGGAGGGATGAAGACGCTTGAGGCCAACCTGGCAAGGGCTCTGGTCTGCCGCCTCTCTGGCGTGGGTGGCGTGATCTTGATCTTCGGCACAAGTCGAGTTCGTCGTGGCGACGTTCTGGTCCTGGTGCTTGGTTTCTTCTTCGCTTTTTTCGACGGCTTCTTCGTGGGTGTATCTTCGGCTTGCCTGCTGCTCTTTTCGGCTGGAACCTGACTGTCTTGCCTGAGGTTACCAACAGCAATGCCGTTGGCCTGAAAAGGAGACCTTTGTGGCTTCCGGGGCAGCTCGTACTTCCACGGGGGTCCCTAATCCCGGAAGACGATGTCCCAGAAGAGCTTCCGACCCTCTTCATCAAGCTCCTTACCTGTGCGGTTTGCGGATAGGAGATGGATGATGATGTTGTCGCAGCAGCGCTTCTGATGATCGGTGAGGTCCTCGTAGCGAGTGGGGAAGCCTTGACCGCCACCTTGCGGCTGGGCTTGAGCCATGGTCGACGGCGGGCCCAACAGAATAAGATTAATCCCGGGGTCGGTAAGGGCTGATCCAGTCGGGTTGGAGAGAAAGCTGTAGTTTCGAATTGTTGAGTATCTTGACGTCATGAAAGAAAAAGGCGGGACTGACTTGTGTTGAATTTGAAAGAGAATTCGCCTCTGACACGGGTTATCCCATATGATTTAGCTGCAGAGAGACCGAACGCAATAAGGTACCCGAGTTTCGGAAGAAGGAGAGGTTGGAAGAGCGGAAGATGGCCGAGTGGTTGCCGCGACTCGACGGGGGGAAAAATAAGACAAGCCAGGTTGTCAGCCGTTGTGCTTGCTGAGGTTTCTGTAATTCGGAAGACAACAAGTGACTGCGCGAGCGGAAACCGAACTGATGGTCCGAATGGAGTGTCTCGTGGAAAGAGCAACCCGCAGCGTTTCGATAAACAAAATCGAAGGCTGTAAAGAAGAGAGTCGGCCAACTTTGAGCATCAGAGACAGCATAAAGCAGATCAAAGAACAGTGCACGGGCCTATTCTGCAAACTCGTTGCTGTATTGTTGTCGCTGGCTTGACTTTGGGCAACTTTTGTTTGATGTGAGTCGTGATGCCTTTCCTCTAGAATAGGCCGATGCATTGGTCTGTTGATTATTGCTATTATTAGTATTATGGGTAAGCCGAAGCATTATCTTGAGACAACCACGACAACGTAAGAGTCATAATAGAAGTGTTGCAGCAGAGTCAGTGACAACGACGTTGTCGAGTCGCAGCCAAGGTTCGTTCACGAAATTATGATGGTTGCGTCAAGAAGGTATCGGTTCAGCCGGCATTGAAGGCTTATATTTCCAGGGGTATCAACCTAAATAATCACAACCAAGATGATGATATTTACATCATTCAATCTCGTTCCTCCTCCTTTGGACTTTACGCCTTAACGTCTATTCCTTGCTCAAGAGCGCGACCTCCTTAGGAAGATGTGAAGGGCAAGGTAAGAAGCCACACCCGTGAAGCACATGGCGCTGATAACACCGAAGCCCATGAGGTACTTGGGCGCATCGCTGGAAGGGAAGAGGTAGGCGCCGTAGATCTGGGCGAGGTTACCCATGGCGTTGACAAAGGCAAGCGCGACGGCCTTTGTCTCGTTGGACATGTTGCCGAAGCTGACGGAGGCGTACGAGAGGGCGAGAGCGTTCGAGGCCCAGAGACCGGAAGCCATGATGACGAGAAGGGCGTATCGGGCCTTGAAGTCGTAGACGGCGCAGATGATGACGGAGCAGATCATCGCGACGCTCATCATGACGGTGAGAATCAGGCCGCGCAGGTGGCTGTTCTTGTCGGCGAAGTAGCCGACGATGGCGGTGACGACGAACGCCACGGCGAAGATGGGCACGGTCATGTACTGGGCCTGCGTCGATGCGTAGCCGAGACCGCTGACGAGGGTAGGGTAGAAGTAGGACAGGGTGGAGGAACCGACGATGGCCTGTTTCGTGATGTGTGAGTTACTACGATCCTTGTGGAACAGGCTCCGTGTTGTCGGGCTTACCATGTAGCCGACGACGAAAAGCCAAGTCCTCCAGTTCACCATGGCAAGCTTGAAGGCAGCCCAGTGGCCGAGCTTGGGCTCCTCCTCACCACGCATGGCCTGCTCGTCGCTTTGGAGTCTCCGAATGGCCAACGCCCGCTGCTTTTCGTTGAACTTGAGCTTCGACGTGGTCGCGGGGAAGTCGGGTAGGATGAAGAAGGCAACGCAGGCAGCACCGACGGTGGCAGCGCCCTCAACTACGAACAACCAGCGCCATCCGGCGACGCCGCGAACATCGTGGAGGCCGCCGGTGATGGCTCCGGCGAGGAGGCCACCAAAGGCGCCACTGAGAATGGCGGCGGAGATGTAGACGGCGAAACGCTTGCTCTGTTCCTCCTTCTTGTACCACGAGGACAGGAGAAGGAGGATACCGGGAGCAAAACCTGATTCCAAGCATCCCATGCTGCGAGTATCGAGATGACACATTAGCATATTGGTTTTTGGGGGCTTTTTGCTGGGTGGTAGACTTACACAGCGCGGAAACCAACAAGAGCCCCGTATGTCGGGCAGAAGGCCATGCTAATGGTGACGGCGCCCCACGCAGCCATGATACCGGGAAGATAGAGGCTGGGGCGCGTGCGAGTGAGGACCATGTTGGAGGGTACTTCGAAGACGACGTAGCCGATGAAGAAGACGATGAGGGCGATTGAGTATTTGTTCGAGTCGAGACCAAGGTCTTTGTCCATGCCGGCGATCTTGGCATTTCCAATGCTGTCGTTAGGGAAAAGGGGTCAGCTACAGCTGCACGTCACATAGCCATTGAAGAGTATTTTTTCCAACTTACTTGGTTCGGTCCATGTACGACAAGAGGTACATAATCCACATCATAGGAAGCAGATACTGTTGGATCAAAGTCAGCGCGTGGCGATGCCTGGAAGATTCACACTTCTCACCATGTCGATCTTCCTTACAAGCTTCTTCTCCTCGTCGCTTCCCGGGACATAGTCGTCGATCGGAAGGTCCAAGTCCTTGCCGATAGCATGTTCATGCTGGTAGGCTGACATTTCGTTCTTGTCCATGATTGCAGCGTGATGGAAAGAAGAGTCGGCCAAGGTGCAACGTCAAACCAGCCTGGTGGGAGGGGGTTGCCGGATGTTTTCGAGGTTGTCGTAGGAAGAAAGCCAGCAAACCACAAAGCCAACAAAAAGGAAGGAATTGTCAAACGAAGTGGCAGGGGATAGAAAAGCAAGAACCAACTCAATTGGAAACTCAAGAGTTCTTAAGTAGACGTATGCCTGGTTGAAATGTCTTTCGCTCGGCCGAGGAGTAGTATTACGTACGGTGTGCCCCGGGGGCCCGGATACAAGGAGCGGTCGTGAAAAACGAAGATTGCTGCCTTGTTCACAAAAGGGGGAAAAAAAGCTTGCACATCCTCTCCCTCTCTCTGCTTGTGCTTACACACGCATCCATTGAAACGGAGGCCGCCTCGTTATGCCTGGGTTATGCGCGTTGATCATGCCATCCACTCCATACTCGTTCACTCGGTGCGGGCAGGCTTGTGTTATTGGTATATTTTCTCCCCAAAATCCCCAGTCTGGGGGAAACTGGGGTTGAGATGAACTTCCGGAATTCTGCGGGGTCCGGGGAGTTGTGCCGGGCGTAGCATCTCGTAGCGCCTCGCAAGTGTTTTCGGGTCAAGTGGTGCAGAAGCCGCGTCTCGGGGGACGTTAGGAAATACGGGGCTGGGGCGAGAGTCATTTTTTGTCCGTGGAGTGAATAGTTGGTTGAGGGAAAAGTTGAAGGGTTGCGCTAGTTTGAAAGCGTACGAGTTGCGGAAGAGGGAACGGGTGAGCCGCGTCTCGCGCAACTCTGGCGTGGCTAAGTGGTGATGTTGGAGTTCGAAGCCGCGCCTCGCGGGCTCTTCTCTGCTGTTGACATGGATGTTGCTTGGTGGCAACGGTGGGCAAACATTAGAGAACTAGCACCGCACCCTCAGCTCACCACTACAGCTCAATGCGGAAGCGCGTCATCAGCACCACGTATGGAGCTCAAGTGCAGTAGCGCACTGCAGGTAGACGGAGGTCAACCCGCACATCTGAATCGCATGTCGCGGCATCACGGTTTTCGGGGCCACGATCATGCAGCGGCCCCACGGTGTTCCCGCCGACGGGGGTCGGCGTCCGTTTCCAGGAACCCCCGACCGCATACTTAATACGCGGAAAAGCTTCCCGTGATACTGAAGCCACAGCTACAAACCAAACCAGTCTCGTTTTGTACACACGATCTTTTTCCCCCTCAGACTAATATACCAAGACACAGTCTGATTAACCTGCATTCAGCGTTTTCTCGTATTTCTATCTACACTTAATTGAACAAGACACCTAATTCATACAAGATGGCTCAGAACGACAACGGCGAGGCCCCTCAGTACCTCTCTACCATTCCCCAGGCGGGCCACGACTTCAAGGTCTCTCTGAGGGACAAGGTCATCGCCAGTGAGTTTACAACCTCTTGAGATCGCGTGGCACAGATCAGTCTATTGACATTCCTGAAAGTCTCTGGTGCCAACCAGGGTATCGGTCTGGGTATCGCCGAGGTTTGCCTCGTCAACGATGCTGCCGCCGTCTACAGCTTGGACATCTCCTCCCCCGGTAATGACTTCGCTGCTCTAAGCAAGCGCTTCCCGGGCAAGCTTGAATTCCAGAAGGCCGACGTTACCGACTACAAGAGCGTCGAGAGCGCCATCAACGCCATTGTCGATGCCAAGGGCCGTTTCGACGGCATGGTCGCCAACGCCGGTGCCACCAAGCACCAGCCCGCTTTGGATTTCACCCCTGGGCAGTTCGACTTCCTTTTCAAGCTCAACGTTACCGGCTCCTGGAACTGCGCCACCGCTGCCGCGAGGACGTTCATCAGACTCGGCTGCAAGGGCAGCATCGTTTTCACTGCCTCCATGACCTCTTACAGACCCAACCGCGTGAGTAAAATCCCCCACATTCTTGAGATGAGAGAACTAATGGGTATTGTCGGATAGGCTGCTCCCTCTGCGCCCTACGGCGCTACCAAGGGTGCCATCCGCAACATGACGCACACCCTGGCCATGGAGTGGGCTCAGCACGGCATCCGTGTCAACTCCATCTCTCCCGGCTTCGTCAAGACTGCGCTGACCTACTACGTCGAGACCTCTCCCGACTGGGACACCAAGATGAAGTACTATGGCGGTATGCCCCGCCTGGCTCTGCCCCAGGAGCTGGGTGGTGCGTACGTGTACCTGCTTAGCGAGACTGCGACTTACACGACTGGTATTGATATCCCTATTGCGGGTATTGTTGGCGCTTGGTAAAAGGACATATGATACCACTGATGGGCTTTGGGACGGCAAAAAAAGAAACGTAGACATGACAGCAATAGATTCGATGACATTTTTTTGTCTAAACTTTCACGTTTTGGCCGCGAGCTCCTCGCATTAGTGATTTCGGTCTTTGAAGAGCTTGGTGAGTGAAGGCTCTTCGTGAACTCACGATATTTTGAGTCACGCAACCTGCTGGACTATCAAAACTTGCAATTTTCATGAGAAAAAGAGATAAGTCATAGTTTCGTCGTTGAGTCATGATGAATTCGTAAAAAGGTCTCGAGACAGCTGATGGACATGATGCCACATAACATGACACCTTATTCTAATTGATAAGGAGATGTTAACGAAAAGTTCTATATTTACTAATGAACGGGCAATAATAGAGAAGCTTTCGTCAACCACGGGCAGGTGGGTTAACTCAGGTCACGGCTCACTACTTCTGAACTTCTCTAATCCATACCTCAAAGGGCCTGATTCGATCAAGTTAATTTGAAAGTTTTCATGTAGCTGTTCTTTGGATGATCTCGAGACAGATTCAGCATGAGAAGCAAGTCTACTGCTGACGATGAATCTGACAAGACAAGGAGTGTGCCAGCCCCTGTATCATCAATGATACGTTCTCAATGCTGTTCAAAATTCCATGTTCATGGCAACTGTATATCTGCAGGAACCAGCAGGGGCAGTTGCATCTTCTCCGCACTCTTCGGCAACAAGTCCGTATCTTGACTCTGAAGAGTATGCATAAGATATTGGTTGTTGTTGACACCCACCATCTCTCTCTTTAGCACACCATAGGGCGAGTCCAGAGCGATTTGCCGCGTTGATAACCTTGGTAGGGATAGTCTCACCGTCTCTGACCTCGGCTACGACTCCATGACCCCTTCTGTGCTGGCGTGGCTCGAGGGCCCTATTTTACAGCTAGGCCGGGGTTGTTTTAGAGTGTTCTGGAAGCCAACGCAGGTTGATGCCATGGTTCTTCTCTCGCTCGTTAGACTTTTCCGGAGGACCCTGCTTTGGTGTTCCTAACGACTGGAATTACCTCTCCCGGAAAATTAACACTAGGTATATAGTCTCACATGAATGCGATCCCTGTCATGCTCATGCCGAACGGATCTCGTAACGAAGATGTAGCCATCACATGTGTTGTGAAGAATCTGATCGCCTGGGTAATGTATTTTCTTTCTTTTCTTTTCCTTTTCGGAAATTGATCGATAAGAACTCGTAAATGTCCCTTCAATATTCAGCCTTGCTAGTTTAAGCAATCCAACGAGGGGCTGATTTCAGCGAAATGGAGTTCAAATCCGAAAGTGACAAATGCTTCCACTCTTGTGAGAGGATTGTAAAGGTTTTTTTTTCCAAGTCCCAATTTCCAGTCATTATTCTTGGAGACGCATTCTTTTTTGCTAGCGTTTCATATTGCCTTTTGTTGTGGCTAGCCTTCGTCACAAGATTTGCTCATAAGAAAACATCGGATTCATCAAAATAACCTCAGCTGATTTATCGGAGACGCTTTTCATTGCTCATAAATAGACCTCTACGTTATATGAAAACCTATGCCGCAGTCGAAACCTTCGTCTTCGCATCATAATCATCAATAACCTTGACCTTGGCAGCGGAAGCCGAGTTCTTTACTCATTGTCAGCATTTTATTCATCCGCTCTTTCAAAATCAGGTGCCCTTACGGGGTCGAACTCGTAACGCAGCCACTCGGTGACCAGCCGCCTGGCAAGTTCGATACCGATAACGCGCTGTCCCAGGCACAGGACCTGGGCGTTGTTGCTCTTGATCGCTCTCTCGACGGAGAAGCTGTCGTGGGCGGTCACGGCACGGACGCCGGGGACCTTGTTCGCGGAGATGGCGACGCCGAGGCCGGTGCCGCAGACGAGGACGGCGCGGTCGACCTCGCCGCTGGCGACCTTCTCGGCGGCGGTGATGGCGTGGGTCGAGTAGGCGGTCTTGTCGGACTCGGAGGAAGGACCGACGTCGACGACGGAGGCGACGCGCGGGTCCTTCTCCAGGTCCTTGGTGATGGCGGCCTTGTAGCTGAAGCCGGCTTCGTCGCCGCCGAGAGCAATGCGCAGACCAGCCATTGTGACAGAGGTTTTCACGAGCGTACTGTTTTTTATAGGAATGGGGTGGTAGTACCTAGGCGGATGGGTTGAGGATGAAAGGAATGACGGATGTTATTTTCGGTATCGCTTCGATGCTAGAGATCAATCCTCGGCTCTTATTGATGGGCTTTTTCTAGGCAATTTCATCTGGAGGAGTGCATACACGACCATTCATTCAACTACTCCCGTCAATGCACAATGCTCGTCACGATGCTCCATTGAACATGCGCGGTGCTTGATACCACCCACCACGACGGACAGGGATGTTTAGTCCGCGCATCGCGGCCGAGTGGAGCGGCGTAAGTTGTTGACCTCGTGTCGTGGGCCCTCCCTCCGGGCCCGGCCCAAACCCCGCGATTCCGCTTCACCCTTGCAAGCTACATCCATCCATGGACCATGACGAGGAGACGCGACGCGGGGTGGAATTTCGTCGCGGGGTCAGATGGGGGGCCGCCTGGAAATCCTTCGATTGAGTGTCCAGATCAATTTAATGTGAAAGTCTAGGGAACCGCCAGTAGTATCTCCAACTTTAGAAATCAGTTGGAGCTCGACTACTCTATCTGAAGTACCATCGTCAAGCTGCAAATTGCGTTACAAGACAATCACCAAGAGCCTGAATTGAAACATCACACCTTTTTTTTTCTTTTTCTTTTTTTTCTTTTTTTTGTTGGGTATCAGACGCCTCAGAGAACATTTCACAATGGCGTGGGACCCGACAAAGAACAAGACCTACCAGATCCTCAAGGCCGCCGAGGAGGGCCAGTACGGCGTCGTCGCGCCCATCGCGTACAACCTCGAGAACATCCTCTCCTTCGTCCGCGCCGCCGAGGCGAAGCGCAGCCCGCTGGTCATCCAGGTGTTCCCCTGGGCCATCACCTTCTCCGACGGCCTCCTCGTGCACGCGGCCGCGCTCGCCGCGAGGTCGGCCTCGGTGCCCGTCGCCATCCACCTCGACCACGCGCAGGACGAGGCCATGATCCGCCACGCCGCGGATAACCTGCCGTTCGACTCCATCATGGTCGACATGAGCCACTACGAGACGGAGGAGAACCTGGCCAAGACGAAGGAGCTCGTGGCGTACTGCCACGCGAGGGGCATCGCGACCGAGGCCGAGCCGGGACGCATCGAGGGCGGCGAGGACGGTATCGCGGACACGGCGGACCTGGAGGGTGCTCTGACGACGGAGGAGCAGGTCGACGACTTTGTTGCGACGGGTATCGACTTCTTGGCGCCTGCTTTCGGAAACGTCCACGGCGAGTACGGTGCAAGGGGACCGGTTTTGGAGTTTGACAGGTCTGTTCTCTGGGGTTTTTTTTTTCCTTCTCATCGGTAGCTCTGCTTGGCTAAATGGGTGACTGACTTGGTGATACAGGCTAGAGAAAATTCGGGCCAAGGCTGCAGGCAGAGTACGAATCGTTCTCCACGGGACGAATGACTTCCCAGAGGACATTATGCAGAAGTGCATCAGCGGCGGGGTTTCAAAGGTCAACGTCAACAAATTGGTTCTGGACAACTACCTTGTTCACTTGAAGAAGAACGCCCCGACCATGGGCCTCACAACGTTGCTCGAGCAGGGTGTCACGGAGGCTCAAAAGTTGATGGAGTGGCAGATGGATGTTTGCAAATCTGCTGGTAAGGCATAATCAGTCGGACTTTGGGACGTATATCGCTTTTTTAAAACACACACACACACACAAAGACGACGACGACGATGATGATACCAAAAAAAATTAATTTTTTTTTTTAGCATAGGTATATATTGATACATGCGTTAAAGATCAGAAATCGTCAGCGGGTAGCGTCTGGACTCTTGATGTCAGCATCAGCCCAAGCTTGTCTTAGGTCGTCTCGCCAGGTGGCCATGGGTGTCCACCCGACTCTTTCCTCGCTTTGCCCCATCAGGGAGAGGATCTTCTCCCGCTTCACGGGTTCCTGGACGCAGAGCCCGGCACCATACAAGCACTGCGCTGAGAGAACTTGGCAGCCCTCATCTTTAAGCTCCATAGCGATGCCACAGATCATGTCAACAGCCTCCGACAGAGATCTTTGCATCTTCAAGAAACCGTTGAACCCGGATGGCATCGGGCTGTGAAGGAGGATAAGTATTCGCGCGAAGCAGTAGGCCTGCAGAGCAATGCCAAACTGAGGGGGGTGAACCCATAGTGGGGCAAACACGTCAGAAGAGTCCATCGGGGATGGAAGGGGCCTGAACTCGTTGCCAAGATACGATCTCCAGCGCTCCAAGCTCGCCAGCAGCTCGTTACCAGCACGTAGTCTGTTGGCGATGGCTGGGGCATCGGGTATGGGTGATGACGATTCAGCCAGCTGAGAATCGGCACAGAAATTCACGGCTTGGGAGAGTAGGTAGATGGCTTGATGGGCTAGCTCATGCTGGTTAAGTTCATGATACTCTTTGTACGGGGCCCAGAAGCTGAGACAGCGTCTCTTCTCGCGAAAGGCGGCCCAGAAGTCCTGCCTCAACCACGCCCACCAGACTGCTTGACGAAGGCCACCGGAGCAGCCGTTGACGTCTTGCGATCGCTGGATCCAGAAAACGCCCTTGAGATGTCTTTGCCAGTTTCCCCTGCCATCGGACTCGTCGAGCATCTCGTAGGCCGAGATGACTATGGCCGTGGCGTTTAGTTCTTCCGAGTTGGTGTAGCTGGTGTACGCCAGAGCTTCCTGCACATAGCGGAGGGTTTCGTAGTAGTACCGAATCCACTCGCCGCCGCCGGAGTCGTCAGCAGGACTCGCGTTGGCGGTAGCCAATCCCGAAAGGCCCCCTTCCAGCTTGGAAAGATGCTTGGACGACAGAGCCAAGATGGCGTTCATGAGACCTGCATTCCTCAGGGCTAGGCGGACCGCGTAAATGGAGAAATGCTTGAGAGGATCGAGGAAATCGAGCCAACGCGACGATCGCTCCGTGAAATGCCGAAAGAGAAAAGCTTCGCGGTTGGTCAACGCGATGTTTCGAACGGCCTGCCAAGTCTTGCGTTCGGGGTCCGAGACCTCGTTGAGCCGAGACGAGAGATTCCTCGCATCCGGTGGGCCGTGTGACGCGGTTGCACGTCTCTGGTCCTCATCTTCGGGAGCAGGACTGGGGGCGAGCGAGAAGCCGCTGTCAGCCTGGGCCGCGTCCGTAGCCAACAGACCGAGCCAACGGGTCGAGGCCAAGTCGGTGGTCCACAGCTCGGATGCGACAGTCTCGGGGGAGTAGCTGTACACATCGCCGAGAGTCAACCCCGCCGAAGCGGGCGGCTGACTGACGAACGGCGGCGGCTGGGTCGGTGGGTTGAAGTCGCCTGCCGGCTGAGAGACCGGAGGCGCGGCGGCAGAGGCGGCCTGCGGGACGAGGGACACAGGTGTCGTCGACTCGGTCACCGCCGCCGCCGCGGCGGAGTTGCGTGTTGCGTCATCTGCACGAGATTGGGCTTCCGTGACGCGCCGGTAACGCGTCCGCGGGGTCTCGGCGACGGAGGCGGAGGCGGAGACGGAGCGACTCGCTTGCCTGCCGCCGCTGGCGCCATCCTGCGCGATTTGGGGAAAGACGCAGTGGCGAGAGGAGATGCTGCATGGGCCGCATGTGGGCTGTTTCTCGTCGCATTTCTTGTGCCGCTCGCGGCAGGTCAAGCTGCCGGTCCGATGTCAGTTGTCTTGAGTTCACGGATCGAGGACCCGGTGTAGGGTAAGTGGAGATTTGTGAGATACGGGGGAGAGGGGGATCAACTTTACCAGCCGGTCTTGGTGCGCAAGCCGCGGCCCCGGGGCTTTCTGATGCGCTTCTTTGGAGCGGAGGCTGCATCCCGTCTTCCCTCCATGAGGTCATGGCAGGCCAGGGAGGCAGCTTAGGTAGGGGCACTTGATGTCTGCCAGCGTAAGGGACAGACGGAGAGAGAGGACCCTTACAGGCTAACAGTACCTGCAGGTGGCCGGCATAAAGACTGCGAGACGCGGCTCCCAAGGGAGTTCCAACGGGTGTCACTTTGCAGTACCTAATAGAAGTTGAGTATGAGATTAACGAAGCAAGACTTTGGGGATCTACGGTTTCAGTCTCCGTAAAGTCTGGAGCTGGGGGTGGGAGGAGAGTCTGGGGAGCGGGGCTCCTCGTGACTTGTGACCTGGAGTAAGAGAAAAATAAATTATTGAAATTCCTGGCGGTTATTTCCGTGCGGATGAGTAGCGGGCGGATCTTGACCGACGTTCTCGTTCTTCACGAACCCGAGTTTCGTTGTGTCGGCACTTGTCCGGTTGTTGTTGTTGTTGTCGTGGTCCTGCGGCTGCGTGCGGTGCCAATCAATTGCGGAGTCTCCTCTACACATGTAGGGTCTGATCGGAACTGTGCGCGGGGAAAAAAACGAACCAACCCCGGAGAAAGGCAGAAGAAAGAGAAGAAAAACTTGGGAAGTCCCATGCGGGGACAAGGATCGTGGTTACCGCGCCTCGGGAGCGGAGACTCATCTTTCCTATTCTCCCTCCCTCGTCCTTTCTGGATGACGGAAAGCCCGCGTCTCGCGGCCGTAAACTGGCTCGGTTGTCATTACCCGCGAAATATGGCTTCGAGAGCAGACGAGACGTCGCAAAGATGATGACAATGTGGAGAAGACCATGGCTCGAGGCGCGTGAGATTCGGCGACTTTCTTCAATTGGAGATCTTGTACCGCAATGCGATCGAGACCTCGCGACGATGCTGCGCAGTTGGATGTCCGCGCGCGCTCTCTCTCTCTCTCTCCTTATATCCAGTTGCTGCAGCCAACCTTAACCAACCAGGCCCTTTCGTAGATTATGACCAGCTATCCCTCAGGCCCCGTAATTATGTCGGCGACAAAGCATTACTTCCCCGACACGGCGGCGAACACGCTTGTTCCGAGAGCGCTCCGTGCTCTCGTCTCGGCAAATCCCCATCTCGTCCTCAACGAAGCCGAGCGCGTCGTCGCAAACTCTCAAAATGACCCCTCGACTGTCAGCATCATCGGAGGAGGTGGCTCCGGACACGAGCCGGCATGGAGCGGATTCGTCGGCGAGGGCCTCCTGTCTGCGGTCGCTTGCGGTGATATCTTTGCTTCGCCCAGCACGAAGCAGGTTCTCGAGGCCATGAGACTAGCCCCCTCGACAGCCGGTACTATTCTTCTAATCACGAACTACACCGGTGACCGTCTGCACTTTGGTCTTGCTGCCGAGAGGGCCAAGGCCTCTAGCCTGTCCAGCAATATTGTTGTTCTCCCTGCCACAGATGACGTTTCGATTGGCAGGAGTAGAAGCAGCAGGGTGGGAAGGAGAGGCATGCCTGGGCACATTTTCAGTGAGTCGTTGACGAGCTTGAATGAAGAAGCCTATTACTGACCGTACCACAGCCATGAAGATCCTTTCCGCTGCCGCCGCAGAGAAGTACTCCTTTGAGCGTTGCGTGGACATTGGTAGAGCTGTCAATGACCAGACTGTCTCAATAGGCTCTGCTCTGGACCACTGCCACGTACCTGGCAGACAGTTCCAGTCTCTTTCCGCAGACGCCTGCGCCCTTGGTGCCGGTATTCACAACGAGCCCGCACAGCAGCTGTGGACACCATTCCCGTCTGTCATGGATCTGGTCGATCAGATGCTGAAGCTGGTGTGCGATCCGAACGACCCCGAGAGAGCCTTTGTCAAATTCGAGGCCGGCGACGAAGTGGCGCTGCTGATCAACAACTACGGAGGCCTCTCCGTCTTGGAGTTGGGTGCTCTGACAGACGAGGTTCAAACACAGCTGGCATCGACATGGAACATCAAGCCATGCCGCACGTTGTCCGGCACGTTCGAGACGTCACTGAACGCTCCCGGATTCTCAATCTCCCTGGTCAACATCTCAGCCGCAGCAAGACAGTCGAGCGCATCTGCCGCCGAGCTGCTGAACCTCGTCGACCGTCAGACGACCGCCGTCTCATGGCCCAATATCATCCGTCATACCGCCGACGCCAAGACAACCGTCGACGTCAACGGCGCCGACTCGAAATCGGCCACGAACTCCAAGTCCGACGTCCAGATCAAGGTCGACCCGGCACTGTTGGAGAAGTCAGTCAGGTCAGGTTGCGAGAGTGCTATTGCTGCCGAGCCGAAGTTGACAGAATGGGACATGGTCATGGGTGACGGTGACTGCGGAGAGGCTGTCAAGGGTCTCTGCGAGTCGCTGCTCCGCAACCTGGACAACGGCGTTGCGAAGAGCGGCTTGGTGCTCGCTTTCCTCGAGTCGACCATCGCGGCCGTGGACGATATGGGCGGTACTCTGGGCGCCATCTTGGGAATTCTCCTGTCCGCTTTCTCTTCGTCGCTCTGGGCTAATATTCAGGGCAATGCTACGGCTGCTGCTACTGCTGCTGCTGTTGCACCCTCCGCTTCTCTATACGCAAAGTCTCTGGCGACGGCTGTTGAGTCGTTGAAGTCGCATACCCCAGCAAGGGAAGGCGATCGCACTGTCATGGACGTCCTCCTTCCCTTCACGGACAGCTTTGCCCAGACTGGCGATTTTGCCACTGCTGTCAAGGTCGCTGCCGAGAAGGCAGAGGCCACCAGGTATCTGAAGGCTAGGTTTGGGCGTGCCACTTACGTAGGAGATGCCGCAGGGCAGGAGCTGCCTGACCCTGGTGCGTGGGCTCTGTATGAAATATTGTTTGGCATGGCTAAGGGCTTGGGAATTTCCGCGTAGAAAGCGAATGAGAAAATAAGAATTAATTCGAAGAGCATCAAAGCTTGAGTTTGGTTGGTAGCTGTCTGCCTGTATTTTTGTGGCATGGAGCACTCCACTCAATTTCGGAACGGCTTAACAAAGCCGGCGTCAGCAGACGCTCACCCTAATGTTGCTGCTTTGAAGTAGTAAAAGTGAGTCACGTTATAGCCATCTCATCGTAACCATTGCTCATATTTTGGCAGTCTCTTTGAAACTCAGAGGTCTGTCGACAGTCCAAGGCTCACGGAAAACTCAGAACTTGGGTCTTGGGTTGAGTGTAAGCCCTCGAGGAGCGCCGCTCTGAACACCCGTTCTTCATCACCGTTTTCTCAGTCCCGGAAGAGCCGGCTGGGAGGTCAAAAGACTCCACAGCATCTCATCAGCAGCACTTCGTGTACCTAAGGGGAGGTGCTCACCTGCTGTCACAAATAGGGTATGGTGCAGAGTGAAAGAGTTAGTATAGATAGGTGCAAAGTCGTAATGTTTATTCTTCTCTAACCCTCTAGTCTATTATATAAGGGTGCGTGAGGATTAGAGGACTTATATAGGGAGCTACCCGGTGCCCCCTACCTATAGACTTCCCTAGGATAGCCCGTTACCCGGGGTGCTACTAGTATTCCCCTCCTATAGACTCCTAGCATAGCCCGTTATCCGAGGTACTACCCGGTATCCTCCTTCTATAGACCCCTATAGGGTAGTCTAGTATATCCTTTCCCCTATGATCTTATCTAGGCTTATGATATAATCCCCCCTCTCTAAACTAGTCTATCCTCAGACTAGGCTACTCTATAGTTATCTATAGGGTACCTAGTACCTATCTAATTGCTTCCTATAAGCCTTCCTAGTTTATAGTTCCTATAGGTCTAGAATTTAGCATCCCTAGTTCTAGCTATATAACTCTTTTTTAAATAGCTAGGTAGCTTAGAGGAGTAGTTAACTAGTAGTAGGGTATATTATCCTCTACCCTAGCTACTCTTATAGCTCTATACCTAGGTATTAAGGGACTTCATAGTTTAGAGAAGCTTAGAGGAGCAGTTAGCTAGTAGTAAGGTATCTATCCTCTATCCTAGCTACTCTTATAGCTTTCTATATAAATAGTTTAGAGAAGCTTAGAAGAGCAGTTAGCTAGTAGGGAGGTACCTATCCCCTACCCTAGCTACTCTTATAGCTTTCTATATAAAAAGAAAA
This sequence comes from Colletotrichum sansevieriae, assembly GCA_026260285.1. Taxonomy (NCBI): domain Eukaryota; kingdom Fungi; phylum Ascomycota; class Sordariomycetes; order Glomerellales; family Glomerellaceae; genus Colletotrichum; species Colletotrichum sansevieriae. Next base: position 38,709 of record JAOQIF010000346.1, read on the forward strand.
GTAATTAGAAGCGCTTAGAGGAGTAGTTAGCTAGTAGTAGGGCAGTCCCCTACCCTAGCTACTCTTATAGCTCTCTATCTAAAAGGTCTAGGGCTACCTAGTAATTATCTAGAAACCTATAGCTAAACTCCCTTGTAAGGGTTATTCCTTCCTTCGTAGGGTTATATCTAAATATATTATTATTCGGGCTCGTTTTTATTGCTTTAAATTCGCCCTCTGAATTATCATATTTTCTGCTTATTATTATATTTTTAGTGGCTTTATAGGGGTAATAAAGATATTCTCCCTTTAGGGGTGAAAGCGTTCGTTATTATTATATAGGGGTTTGCTGGTTATTACCTAGTAGTTATCTAGTACCTCCTTATATATAGTAGGGTTAAATAAAGGCGAATAATATAATAATCTAGGGATTATCTTCGTTTTAGCTGCGTAAAAAGCTAACTTTAGTATCGAGTTGAAAAGTATAAATATTATTCGAAATTTCGCCCTACTAAAATCCTTCCTCTTACTTCTTTAGATTTATAATATTAATAAGTCGCTATTAGTCTCCCGCTCCCCTATTATTAACTTTATCTTAATTATTATATAACGAATCTATTATTATATCTTCTGCTGCTAATAACGCTGCTCCCTTTCCCGCTAATACGCTAGATGCTTCCTATATCCCTATAACGGGTGAGCTGCGGGTGTGCTCCTACTGCTGCTGCCTTTTAGCGCAGGCGAAGTAGGAGCTATCTAAGGATAATATTCCTGAAATAAAGCTCCTCGTAAGCTTAATTATCTATTTCGAGAGCGATAGTAAGTATCTATTCTCTAGCTAGTGCTTATCTGGTGCTTCCCTAGTTTCGCTTCGGAATTTATTACTAATTTATATAATTTTAGATGCCTCGACTAAATATAAGCGTTATATTAAAATAGGTAATAGAAAGGCTTATATTAATATAAGTTTTATATATTATTTTCTAGTCCTTAGCTGCTAACTCTCTATAGCCTACCCGTTATATAATAGGTGCTGCTAATAAGCTAAAGCGCTTTATAGATAAGGGTAGTTCTAAGCCCGATATTCGGGTATAGTATGCTAAAAATAAGGTAAGTTATTTAATACCTCCCTAGTGCCTCTCTAGTATCTAATTATACTTAGGAGGAGATCCTCGCTACCTAGCTTATAGTAAAGAAGGCCCTCTAGGCCAAAAAGAACGATACTAATATTACGCTTAAGAAGTATAAGGCTGAGGAGGCTGAAATCTCTATAGAGATAGAGGACTACTAGGTAGCTGCCTTAGAGGAGGCTACTACTTACTAGTAGCGCCTCTCTAAGGAGGTAGAGAAATAAACCGAGTTGCTATATAAGTAGCACGAGGAGCTCTGCTATTACTACTCCGAGATAGAGTAGTTTGCTAAGCGTTAAGCGGAGGTATAAGAGTCCTAAGCTGCGCGTACCTAGGAGTTGATCGACTCCTATAATAAAGTCATAAGTCCCTATAAGCCCTACTAGTGCCTCCCTAGTGCTTATCTAGTTAATTCCTAATATTTTCAGAATTATGAGGTTATTGCTGCTAACTCTAGTAGCGAGGATAATAGCTCTAATAAGATAGGTACTAGCGCCTAGGGGATTTAAAATTTTCGGGAGCGCCCCTAGTAGGCTATTAATAAGCTCTAGGTAGTTTTCAGTTGTCTTCGGGTAGGTATCTAGTCTTTTTCTATCTTATTAGTAGCCTTTAGGCGTTTTCGTTTTCTCGCTTCGTTAGGGGGCCTTCGGGCTAATGAATTGAAATACCCAGCTAGCATGCCTTATTTCTAACTACCTACTAGTTACCCGTTGAATTATATAGGGATCGTGATATTTCTGCCTGCAATTTAGCTTCGTAGTTGTTTTATAAATCGATAGATATATTACGTTGCGGTTCCTATGAATTATCTAGTTTACTATAGCCCTTCTATTTGATAAGGTACTAACGGTTCTATCTAGGACCCCTATAGGTAACGATGTAGTCTACTGTATAGATATTGTCGTTATTAATTGGGATTTCTCGTGGTAGGATGGCTAAGCTAAAAAAGGGTTCTAATTGCGTGGGTGTGAAAACATTGTGAATTCAGTAGTTTTTATCTATTTATAGCTTATACGCTTATCCCCTGTTAATTACCCGTTAGATCCTGAATAGGCCTAGGTATTTATTAGAAAGTTTTCGAGAAGGCTGCCTTTGCTTAATATTTTTAGTCGAAAGTAATATAAGATCTCCTATAGCGAAAATAATAGGGGTCCTCCTCTAATTATAGAATTTGCTATATTTTTTATTATATTTATAAAGCAGGTTAGTAATAGCTAACCTCTAGGTAAGTAGACCTAGAACTCTGTCGTTTGCTACTAGGACTATTGAGATTTTTTATTAGGGTTCGACGTTATTAGGTCCGCGGGGAGAATATCCTATTAGCAGTTTAGCGGGTGGTGTCTTAGTAGCCTTATAGTAGGAGTTATTATAAATAAATTAAGCTAGGTCGAGCTATATTACCTAATTATCCTAGTTAATATTGCAGAAAGCTTATAAAAAGTGCTTAATGCTCTGATTTTAGCGTTCTATTTAGCTATCGGTCTAGGGGTAAAAGGCGGTACTAAGTTTCCTCCTAATAACTAGCAGGTAGCATACTTCAGCCTAAAAATTGCTAGTAAATAATAATCCTCGGTTAGATATAATAGCTTCTAGGAGCCCGAATATGAGGAAAATATATTTAGTAATTAGTGCGGCTAACCCGTTAGCTATAAGTAACTCCTTAGTAGGGATATATAGGGAGTATTTTATAAATCGGTTGATAACGACGAGAATGCTATTATAAGGCTTATTCCCTGCTATAAGGGATAGCGGCAATTTAGTAATAAAGTCGATCGATATTTATTAAAAGGGTCGGGTAGGTACTAGTAGGGGTATAAGTTCGCTATATAGGAGGTGGTATCTCGGTTTTATACGCTAATACGTTATATACGTCTTAATATATTCCTTTATATCGCTCTTCTATAAATTCTAGAAAAACGACTTCCTAATCCTCTTTAGTATCTTAATAACCCCCTAGTAACCTCCGGATAGTTTATCGTAGAACGCTCTAAGGACTTCTTTCTAAAGCGGGTGGTTATTAGGAATATATAAGCCCTTATAGTATTATAGGGTACTAGTATTATCTAGTGACTACCTTATCCCTCGTTATATCTACTCCTTATTAATACAAAAGGGGTCTTTCTATTAGGCTATCTTAACTTAGTCCTAAAGCGAGGGTGCAAATTATTTAGGGGAGGTATTTAATAGTTAAGCGCCTTATTATTACCTAGTGCTTACCCTCTAGATAGTAGGTTAGTTGAACCGTTATAGAAAGTCCTATAGGAGCGAATCTCTAGCTTCCTCGATCTCTATATCCTCAGGGGTATAATTAGGTCTTTATAAGAGGCTATCGGCTAGGTTATAGCAACCTAGCTAGTACTTGATTTCGAAGTCGAATATTAATAGGTCCTATAGTAGCTATGCCTAATAGCTATTAAGCGTCTTCTTATTAGCAAGGTACTAGTAACCTAGGTGGTTAGTAATAAACTAGATATAGTGCTAAGAGTAAAGCAAATAGTGCTACTACCTTACTACTACCTCCCTAATAGCTAGTAGCTCTGCTTCTAGCGTACTATACTATAGTTGCGCGCCCTTAAGCTTCTAAGATATAAATACTACTAGTCTCTATATATTGCCCTCTAGCTAGCTTAATATCGCCCCTATTGCAAAGTCTGATGCGTTAGTTTTAATATGAATTAGGAGCGTAGGGTCGAAGTATTATAAAATAGGTGCCTCTATAAATAAAGCGCGGAGCTAATAGAAGGTAACTAGTACCTTACTAGTTATAACTAGTTATCCTTTAGCTATATTAGTAAGTCGGTTAGTAAGCGGGCTATAGATTTTAGAGTAATTCTTAATAAACCTCTTATAAAACCCTATAAATCTTAGAAATTGCTAAATTTATCGTATTATAATAGGTACTAGCTACTTAGCGATTGCTTAGACCCTCTCCTATTCTATAGCAATGCTATCTAGTGAAACTACGAACCTAAGAAAGTTAATCTATTCCTTATGGAATTCGTACTTATCGGGGTTCGCATAGAAGCTATTAGCTCCTAACTAGGTAAGTACCTGCCTCACCGCCTCTATATAGGAGTCTATATTATTAGTAAATATCAAAATATCATCCAAATATATAATGCAAATAACATTAACTAGGCCTATAAGTAACTCGTTAATAAATATCTAGAAGGTAGCGGGTGCATTAACGAGCTTAAATAATATAATATAATATTTATAGTAACTATATCGCATATAGAATGCTATCTTCTACTCGTCTCCCTCTTAGATCCTTACCTAGTAATAGGCGTCTTTAAGGTCGAGTTTTATAAAGTATTTCGCTTAGGAGAGCTAATTGAGGATTTTATTAATTAAGGGGAGAGGGGTATAGTTCTTAGTAGTTACCCGGTTAAGTCCCTAGTAGTTTATATATAACTTTAACTTGCCCCCCTTCTTTAGAATAAATAGGATTAGCGCCCCTGCTAGACTTATTAATAGGCGAATCTATCCCTTCTATAGGGCCTTATAGATATAGTCCCTTAACTCCTCTAACTCCTTCTTAGCTAGGGGGTAGATCGGTCTAAATAGGGGCTCGGTTCTAGGCTCCAGGTTAATAGGGTAGCTCCTAGTAGTTCTAAACTCTAGTATAGTTCCTGCTAGGTTAATATTAAATACCTTTTCAAAATCCTAGTATTCTAGTGGGATCTTCGGTTTAGTGTCCTTAGGCTCCTAGTAGGTAGTAGTTAATATCTAGTTAATCCGCGGTACCCCTATAAGTACTACTCTTGCTTCGTTTTTAATACGCCTAAGCTCTTTTCTAGTTATAATAGGGCGAATGCTCTTCTCGCATAGGGGAAAGGTCTAGCCTAACTCCCTCTAATTAATATTAGGGCACTCCGATATATACTAAGGGATCCCTAGGATAGTATTATAGCTATTACTATTACTAATCCTGAAATTATATAAAACTATCCGCTAGATGCCTATACTATTAGTTATTCGGGTAACTAACTTTCATACGCCGTAGTTAGGTCCCTTAGATGCCTATATTCCCCTTATAGGTTCTAAGTTATTAGCTTCTGGTTAGGTATCGTTTATAACCCTCTAGTCTATAATATTCTCGTTAGCTCTATAATTAATAAGCGCGGTACTAGTCTTCTAGCTACTTATAACCCGGACCTATATTATTATTTTGAAGCGATATAGCTAGTTGCTATCCTACTAAACCATCTGCGTGGTTACTTAGTTCTCCTCCGGTTATTCGCTAGGGTATAGTTTGCCTTCGTAGTGCGTATAGCTGCATTTCTTATAGTACGGGTATCTTAGTAAGATATAGCCTTTCCTATTATAACTATAATAGATAGTTTCCCTCTTAGTACCCTATAACGAGTCCTTAGTAGGCTCCTAGTAGGCATTAGTATAGCTACGGTCCCCCTTTATGGTCTCGGTCCGTTCCTCTAGATTAGTAGCTTAGCCCTCTGGTTATTATCCCTTATAATTAGTCCTCTAGTCCTTTACTAGTGGCCTACGTGCTTATATATTAATCATAAGTTCGGCGTTCCTAGCCCTTATATTAAGTTCGAGCTGCGATTTTAGTAATCTATTCGCTATAATATAGTATTAGAGCTTAGGGTCTAACCTAGCTACTACGTTAGCTACCCGGATCCCCTCTAGTTATTAGTAGGGGCTCTCTGCCTCAATCCCTTTATAGTAATTAATAAAGTTCTAGTATAACTATCCTGGTTGCTAGTAGGCCCGTTTAAGCTGAGTTTATATGCTAAGGATCCTAGACCCTTTATTAGCTATGCCGTTAGTTAACTAGTCCTCTATCGATATCTAAGTAATATCCTTCGCCTTATTATTATATCTAATAGAAAGGTATAAGGTCTATTGCTTTGCTACTAATCCTTCTAGGCACCTAGTAGTATATAATACCTTCTCAAGGTCGGAGGTAATCTTATTTATTTCGAATCGCGCGTCGAGGTTAAATATAAATTAATTATAATTAGTCTAGGTGCCCCCTTTATACCTAAGTATCAGGAGGTGCTTCTCCTAAAGTTCTAACTAGTGCTTCTTCGCCTCGGGGTTGCTACTAATAACTACTTAGTAGGTAGCGGGGTTATCTATTAGGATTAATAGTTAGCTAGCCCTTAAGGCCTTAAGATATTCTTATTTATGCTTTAGTTAACTCTTCTTTTCTTCCTCCTTAATAAGGCGATCTAATTTAGCCTCTATTAATTAATTAACTAGTTCCTTACTAGTGCTCTCTTTATTATTCCGATTAATAGATATCTTATCCTAAGTTTAGCTATTTAGTAGCTCCTATCTAGCGGGGGATCTTACCTCCCTAGTAGACCTATAGGTAGGTATTATTATTATACGTAGTACTACTCTAACGGTTTGCACCCCTATTAGCATAAATAAGAGAGAAGAATATATTATAAATAGGGTATAGTATAGAGTAAAAGAGTTAGTATAGATAGGTGTAAAGTTATAATATTTATTCTTCTCTAACCCTCTAGTCTATTATATAAGGGTGCGTGAGGATTAGAGGACTTATATAGGGAGCTACCTAGTGCCCCCTACCTATAGACTTCCTTAGGATAGCCCGTTACCCGGGGCGCTACTAGTATTCCCCTCCTACGGACTCCTAGCGTAGCCCGTTATCCGAGGCGCTACCCGGTATCCTCCTTCTACGGACCCCTATAGGGTAGTCCGGTACGTCCTTTCCCCTATGATCTCATCCAGGCTCGTGACACCTGCGTCCTTCTGTGTTGGTTCTGAGGAGTGGAACCACCCACGATTCCTCGAAGCATCGCGACAGAAGGAGCCAGATGAATCGTCTTCTCCTTTCCAATGATACCGGAACCCTTCTTTCCTTCCATTTGGCCACGAAAGTGCTTCTTATAAGTGATCATCTTGCGAGAAATCCTCCACACAGTATGTGTCCCCAGTGAAGAGAACCAATCCAGTGGCTGCTGGCAACCGTATCATTGATAACATCAAGTTTCTGAGAGGTCTACTTTTGTGATTATCTCTTCGAGGAAAATAAGATTGCTCCCGGCTTTTTGTACTTTTCCTGAGAGTTCCGCTGCCTTCCGCAGACTCCACTCTATGGGGTCGATGTTAGCACCTACCTTACCAAAAGGCAGAGTTGAGTTTTGACTTCATGTCAAGCTCGGCTCGCTAGAGGATACAGGCCACCATGCATGGGACGAATGGATCAAATGCTTTGCGCCATGGACGCTTCAACCCAAAGGCAGAAGTTTTCATTATCTACGTGCTCTAAACAGCTCGACTAAAAGCCCTCGCACGGTGGCAGACGCAGGAAGGGCCTGGCTTCTGCATTCTCGTGGCAAGAGTGTCATGCGATGCTGCTCCTTGGGGAGCCGAAGAGTATGCGTTTAGTAGGTTGAGCCACTGCACACCTTCCGGCGGTGACGATCCGAGTACATACTTGGAAGGAACTCCGAGGCGTAAGAACCTTGTGCAGGTACAATCCAGAGTCCCTGCCAACCTGGTAGAAAATTTAGGGTTCCACTAAGTCTCACGCTACCTAGGTAGGTAGTTACCATCGGTGCGGTTCCTTTGGGAAAGGCATGAATACTCCGACGGCCACCTGCTCATGTGTCTCTAGCCAGAACAGTCCCTTTCTTCCTATCGCATGCGCGTAAGGTAAGAACCAGACGACGATTACTTCCCGGCTGAGACCGTCACGCTGTAACGAGATCAACTGAAATCTATTGATGAGCTGCCCTCTTGCGATCATATTTATCTCATGACATCCCCACCAGAGGCATGTTGGCGGTACGAGGATAGCTCAGCGTTCTATTGTAAACTTCAAGGCCAACTGGCAACTATCAATGCTTCCAATAGAGCAAGTGACTCACTTGTTCTCTCACGAGAAGAACGCTCTGTCACACGTTTTCAACCAAAGGTGTGGCCACGCGAGGATGACAGTTGTCAATACAAGAGCAAAGGCAACGTGTTCTTCTGCCAAACAGCACCGCCTTTTCACTTTGGGATAGTCGTTTGGTACAAAAAGGAAGAGATCCATATCCAGACACAACTGGATGTCAGAACAAACATATCGAATGCTGCTGCCTGGTTTAAGCGAAGTTGGCAACGTTGTGGTTATGTTCATGATGACACCGTCCTTGTGAAACAAAAATCTGCCAACTTGTACCCCTTCAATGAGAGATATCGCAACGCACTTGATCTTTTTGATCTTCTTATTTTACACTTTTGCATGCAAAGTTAAGACAAAAAGTTTACCACGCTTCCCCGACCCCCAAGACCAAAGGGTAATTTTATCCCTCCCAAGATACTCGACGGCCAGCTGCGAGTAGGGCCACAGACCGCCAATTCTTTTTTCGATAGGAGCAGGCGATCTAACCGACCCGATCCTCTATCTTCACAGAAACCCCAACTTAGATCTGCAAGAATGAATGGAGATATCTTTGGGAGCATTAGCCGAGGACCCAACTCGCAATTACACTCTCCTTTGGCTCGCAGCCAGAGCTGGCCATATCGACGCGTTACTCAAGTCAGGGGCTAAGCCAACTAGATCCATATGGCAGTCGCGAAGGTCTGCACTACTGGACAGTCGGCTGCTCTTCATCGCCAGCGTCCGCAGCAGTGTAGAGTGTACGAAGTTGTCCGTCGATGCCGGCGTGGATCCGAAAATGCACTTGAGGCTGATCTCTCGCACATGCATCCACAGCTTCTTGTCCCGTCCTGGACACATATGCCAACAACAGGGGATACAACCCAAGCAAGGCTGGCACGACCGGCAATCAGACTTCCCAACTATCTTGAGTATGCTATCGACAATGGGGACTTTGCCGTTGCCACTTATTCGCTTAAGAAAACCAACCCAGACATCACTGGCTACCTTGAGTCTCCGTCGATGAGCTGTAGCACTCCGCTATGGGGAGCAATGCGGGTTTCCGGCAGAAGTCGAAGTCGGAAGCTGGTGACTTCGAGACCTCAAGAGAAATGGGCCGGTCTATCCAAGAGATGCTGAAGGTGTGGTACTTCGACTGCTCAAGAGAGGCGTGCCGGTGTCTTCTATCTCGCCACCTTCTTTCCCCGATTTTGACAACGACAAGGTGGTTGTGGATGTTATATCTTTCAAGTATGATTGTCGCTGGGATCAACCTCAAAGAGAGGTCTGTCTTTACTGGGGTTATCGAGACACCATACAAACCAAGCCTCGCCTCGAAGACAAGCATTTTATTCGGTCGGTATTGAACAAGAGCGATGAAAGCTGATGGATCAACTCGAGGAGGATATTCGAGGTCACTTGGCGTCGCCGTCATCCCGCTTCGACCCGAACGATAGATGCACAAGAACGATGTGGAAACTAATCCTCGCAAACTAAAGTCTTGCAATATGATAAAGGATTCGAAGATTACGAGAGGAAATATTTAAAGAAGAAGCTCGTGTTTCTAAAATCTGAAACACTGTAGGAAAAGGGCCGTTGAAATTGGCCTCGGAGTCTCGGACTCGCAGTCGAAAAGGTTCGACGTCTACGCGTCCATCTTTGGAATTAAAGATGTTAGGTAGTCACCATTAGGATACTGGGATAGATTCGGGCATGAGCGTTGACAGATCACGGAAGATTAGAAAGCCAGAGTTAACATCTATGAATATAGTCATACTACATCATTTGCCTCGGAGACTAGTACAGACAGCGGCCCCGTAAGTGCAGAGCTTTCAGCAAGGAATATGAGCCAAGCAAGCAAGGGGAAGCTATCACTACTTCCCAATCGAGTAAGTTAGCAGCCCATAGACTTATTAAATTCCTTACTATCTTATATATATATAGATCTAGCTAATGAGAGGCTATAGATCAGCCCCCGCCCTATTTATTTAGGCACGCCTAGCTACTGAAATATGCTACTATTACTAACCTCGCTATTATTATATATATTATTAAGGCTATTCAGACTACCCTCACTATACTAGATAATAGCGGATCTTTTTGAAAATTTAATAACAAGTAGATGCGATTATAACGATTCGAATAATATATTTAATACTATAATTAGACGTTAGTTATAAAAGCTTTTTATTATTATATATCCTACTTATTATTTACCTATATTACCTTACTAAACTTTATAATATCTACTACTACTATTACCTCCTCCTCTACTACTAATATATATATAGTAATAGGCGCCCCGCGCCTATAGATCTCTATGCAAATCGTAACTACCCTTACTATTAATATCCCTCTAAATCCTACGATTAATAACCTCCCTATTGTTATTATAAGGAGTAAGAGGTATATCCTTAAGGAGTAGTTAGCTCGGTAGAAGGGCCGGGGTTAATCTAGCTAGATTCGGGACTATAGCGACTTCCTTATTAAGGTTATTTAGGGCTAGGCCGGGCCCTCCTATTAGAGTTACTAACGATATAACTTAAAAGGGTCCCCTAGGATCTTTAGCGCTATTACTACTACTACTGCTATAGAGCACTTAGTACGGTATATTATCCTAAGCTTTTTGCTTATATAAAGCCTACTCTAACGAGGCTGAAGTAGCTATCGTATTTATAAGATCTCTACCCTCTTAGATAACGATTCTGAGGCTAATACTTATACCTCCTCAACCGAGCTATCTAACCCTCCTCTATATAAGAGGATATGCCTTAATAATAGTAATATACCTAAGGCTAAGATTATAACCCTAAGGGATCTCTATATCGCCTCTATTATCTCTGCTAACCTCCTTTTTACCTACTTTAAGAATACCTTCTTCTAATAGATCCTATAGTACTATAATAATAAGGTTACTAGCGAGGTCCTATAGGGTTATATATCTATTTAGGACTATCTCCAAGACTTCTACTAGTATAGAGAAGCTCTCGTAATAACTAAACTCTACTTAGCAGCATCGAAAATATACCTTTTATTCGATCTATAATTATTACCTAATATCTACGCCTTTATAAGTATTATATATTACTTTATTAATACTACTAGCACGTTATAATCACGCCTCCTAAGCTTCTCTTAATACTATAGAGACTATAGTAGTATTACCCTCTTAGAGACCCTCCTTAATATTATTAGTCGATATAAGATCTAGGACTAGATCGGAGTAACTATCTCTAATAATACGACTAATAATAATACTTACCTCTATGCTTTCTATTAGGATATATATCCCGCGATAATAGAGATAGATATCTAAGCTTAGCGTATAAGGTACTATAGTTATATACTTAATCTCATAACCCAGGCCTTTTTATTTAGCGCTAATAAGGAGACCTTCGAGGCGGAGTCGGAGTATTACTAGCTTATTTAATATTATAACGATAACCTCAATCTCTAGTAGAAGCTTAGGCTTATTAGCTAGCTCTAGAATATTATTAAGTTTATCCGGGCCTCTCTATAATAAACCGAATAGTACTAGAAGGCTATAACTAAGATCGATAGAGACTCCAACTTCTAGATCTTCTCTAAGTTATCTCATAAAGCCTAGCTTATCCTAAATAATAATACCCGCTAGAATAGTATATATCTTATAATTAAGAGAGCTATTAAGAAGAAGAATAAGATCTAGGCTTTTATATTATTAAATAATAATAATAATAATATTAAATAGTATATACTAGAAGCAGATTTATTATCTTCTAACGACTAGAAGGTTCTTACTAAGATAGATATAATCCTAGAGCCCTTTTACTACTAAACGAAGAGGTATAAGGGGTAGGGGGTTAAGGATAGGTATAGTCAACTATAAGAGGTTATAATAGGCTTAGAATACCTCCTTTTATACCTTATTAACTAGAAGACCTACTATAACTCCACGATCTCTCCTCTAGTCGATAATAACCCTTTTAAGGACTTATAGCTATCTCAAACCCGGTCCGGAAGGCCTCGTTATTATTATTAGTATAACTACTAAGCCCTCCTATATCATGTATGCGAAGACTAGGCATCTCTAGCCTCACGAGCCGCCTCACGATTCGATACTCTTAATAAGAAGTAGTAATCCTTCTTCTATAGTAGTATTAAGTAGTTATAGCAGAAGCTCTTTTACTACTATAATAGGTTAGAGGAGTTACTACTATTTTCTAGTATAATTATTCTCTATCTAGTATATAGGATCTTATACTTATAAGATATATAGAGTAATAACTACTAAGAGGGATAGGTTAATAAGGCCTAGAAATCACTCATAGAGTACTACGATAAGTAATATTAACTAGAAGAGGGTATCTCTAGCTATAGAGAGTAGCCTAGAGGCCTTGCTATTAACCTAGCAGCTTGAGATAATAACGATAGTTACTTCTAGTAGTAGGTTAATAGCTAGCGCTAGCAGACCCCTCCCCGGATGGATAAGCTTGATCTCTACCTCTATTAACCTCTAAAGGAGACCTCTAAGCCCGTCTAGTAGTAGTTAGACTATTTAAATACCTTCCTAACCCTCTTATAGCTTGTAATTAATATCCTCGCTATCCTAGTAATAGCAGCTAACTATAAGAGGGTATTTAGTATTACTAAGTTAACCCTTACGTTATAACGGATAAATATAAAGCTAGAGATTATAAAGAGTCTCTAGCTATCGAAAAACTAGCTTAAAAGGGGGGTTATATAACTGAATAATAGCTTCGGCTTGCTGAGTCTATTATAAATAGCTTTATATATATATATAGATTAGGTAATCGTAGATTACGTGTTTTTATATAGCGCTTAAATTAAATAACTTCTAAGTTAACTAAGTAAGCAAAAACACTAAGAAAAATCTCACTAATAGCAAGTATAGGGGTCAGAATTGACTTGCTTGCACTTGCGGGGCCGCTGAGTACAGATGGAAGTCTGAGAGTAACTACCGGAATGCGTCTGATGTAGTAGTAGTCAAATCAAAGAGGCATTTACATAACAAGGAAAAGGCAGTGATCCACAAGGCGATTGCTTTGTAGACAGTAAATAAAACCCGATCATTGTTGCGGACGCCGTCGATGCGGCACTGTCCGAGTGATGCGACATGCCGAAATCACCTGGCACGTATACGCTCCACAGAGAAGTGCAACTCTTCCCGGCCCACTGAAGCTGCGCATTCATCCGGCTAGAGGCTCGACGAACGGAGAGATGCCTTCTCTGAGGTTGTTGTTGAACCTTCCGTCTAGTCCAGAACGAGGCACACCGACAGCCAACTCCAAGAAAGAATTCTGGATGCCAAGATTACCGTTCCGTGACGCCAAAGAAGTCAGTCTCGATACAATTTTACTAGTCAAGCCATTCAGCAGGCGTCGGCCATGACCGAAGACGCCGCCCGGAACCCTTACGCATCCCGCAGCCTTACCATCCTAGAGGATCTTTTACAGTTTCGATTACGACTCAGAAACTCAGCTTAGTAGCCTCTTGCAACTCATATAACAATTACGGGGTAGCTGAGAGATGTAGGAAATCGAATATCAGTCTAGAATTCCGACACGACCCGTCAAATGTGGCCAAGTGACATGGGATTCTTCGGAGACGCAGACCGAAACCCCTAGAATGGAGAGAAAAGATTTTGGACTTGATCGAGACCCGGGTCTTTCCACGAAAACACAAGGGGTGCGACGTCATGACTCGAGCTGTGGAAAGAAACGATAACACGTGTTGGAGGAATTGGGAAAGTAGTTCGTCGGTGTCGGTTTCGGTTCGAACCTGGTGCCTGCTTAGTTCTTGTAGGTTCACTTCTCGCCTGTCGTATTATCAGAGTCGACATACGCGAGGAATGAAACATAGCTCTGCGAATAAACCACAAACCCCGCCATCAACATAGGGTGCAGCAAAGAGAAATCATCACGTCTGCTCAAACACGAACAGCGAGCAGAGAAGAACGCGAATATTAGGGAAGTCCCCTTATCAATTGTCGAGATGTCGGGCGGCTGAAAAATGGATCTGCAGCGCATCAAACGGTCATTCGTGGGAACATGCGGAACCGCGACCGGCCAGATCGGATGCTACCACACCCGCATGCTCGCTTCAACCTGAGAACACAGCCTCAAGGGAATGACCAGTGTCAAATATCCCGTCTGGCGCGGATGGGTCGGATGGCACACGACATATCCTCTTGGTCAGAACAACAAAAATCCCACTTACCCCTATTACAACTTGTCTGGGTTGCTGTTATTGAGGGACTGAGATAAACCCCTGACTGGCAGTCGACTGGCAGTGGTCAATCCAAATTGCTCAGAACAATTCAAGTCTCTGACTGAAGTGAAGTCCAGTTCCCCTCAAGTTCAAATTACAGGAGGAAAGAGGAAGTGCTGCGCCGAGCTCTCAGCAGCGGTGCCTCGGTGCCTCCTTTTTTGCTGCTGAAAGTCAGCGGAGCCAAGACTGGAGTCTTGGAAGGACCAGTTCAGATATGCTTGGCAACCAGGGCAATAACGAGCGGTAGCGGCACGCAAGGGCTCCCAAAGGGCTCCCATCCGAGATCCCATGACAATCGCAGCCCTTGCGGGCTTGCGGGAAAAAGGGGCCACGTCTTGGCCCGTGAGACTGAGATACAAACGCAGTAGGTAGCATCGCAGTGGCACGGATGAGAATGATGTGCGCGTCAGCGTCATGCGGCGTGCGATTGAGTTGAGATCGAGAGGACGATCTCGTTGGAAAGGGTAACCCTTGGTTGAAATCTGTCGAGGTGCTCCTCGGGAAGGTATGAATCAAGAAAGTCCAGTGACTGTTTTGTCATGTGGACTGACTGAGTGCAACCGTGGCAACTGGTCGTCGGTCACCTTTCCCGAGACGAGGCATTTTCTTCTCGTTGAGCAATCCAACCCCTAAGAAGCAACTTCTGCAGTTGCACGAGGACACACTGGCAGTTGACAATTGTTGATTTCCAGTAGATCTGCCGACATTGTCTCCCGCGCGGACAGGCCTCAGCCAAGCCAAGTACTGGCCAGAAGACGGTGAGACACAACCTGGAAGAGACGTAGTGATGCAAAAAGCCCATGGGTACTGAAATAGGTAGTACCCAAAATCACCCACGGGTACTCTACGGGTACCCAAATTACCTATAGGTCTAGCCTATATTAAAAGCCTATAGGTAACGCAGCCTATAGGTTAACCTGCCTATAGGTAGCCTACTTATATAGAAATAACTATAAGTAGTAGTTATAAATCAATCTTAAGAATCCTATTAAAAGTAAGGTATATTTAGTATAAACTATTAATTTATAATAATTAATATAAAATTTATAAACTATTAATCTAGGTAATCCTAAAAGCAGGTAGGAACTATAATAGCAATTAGTTCTAGATATAGATATCTATAGAATTAAAGAATTAAGTCGATTACTATAAAAGATACTTATAATAAGTTATATAAAACCCCTTACCTATAGGTACCTATATTAGCTATAACCTAAACCTATATAACCTATAGGTACCTATGGGTAACTTCTAATATTTTGGGTAGTACCTGTTACTACCTAACCTATACTGCGGGTACCCATGGGACCCACGGGCTGGGTAATTTGCATCTCTAAAGAGATGTGGCGTCTTCCAGCCCCGAGTGAGGAAATGGGGAAGAAAAGGAGCATTCGCAGTAGCAGAACGGCGTTGGTGGTAGAATGCCAAGTGCAATAAGAAAATTGGAGTTTGCCAAGACTTTATTTTATGGTGCTGGTATCCATGATGGTATAGTGGGAAGCTTGGCAGCATGGTTTCGAGGAGGAGTTGGGAAAATTGAGGGGGGAACCCCACGTTTGCTTCTGCTTTCATCTCCTCATCGGTCGGTTTGGCAGGTTAGGTGCCTTTCGCTTTCGCGTTAGCTAGGCCAAGCTGGAATTTGATGTTCGATGCATCGGGAATCAGGTCCGTTAGTTGCCAGGGGATTTGTTGCTGGCGTCAACTGAGAGCAAGGAATAGTACTCACTCAACTTTCCGACGCATTATCTAAGTGCTTTGGTGGACAGGACAGGGTTGAGGCAATGCGGGCGTATCGCACTGCGGCTTGCTGATAGAATTTTGTTTGCCGGCGTTGTCATGCTGCACGTCAAGCTAAGGAGACTTTTCGTCTAGTGCCGTTTGTAAAAGTATGGGGAATCTCCGAGAACCAAACAACGAATTTTGTTGTTGCTTCTTTCACAGTGGAGTTGCTACTTGAGCGGTCAACCCAAGCAGGCGTCTCCTGTCATTGACGGGTAAAAACTTGGCAGCTTAGGTAAGCCAGAGAAATTGCTGGAGAGGCAGCCTGGATGAGCTTGATGAGATAGATGACTGGATTGATGCGAGGGTTGGCACAGTCCTGATTCGGACCCGATGTCGATTGCTAGCTCGCGCGAGCATTCTCAAAACCGCAACCACCCTCCGATATCTACGCAATTGCCGTTGGACATTTTGATGGCGCGTGGCAGGGGCCCAGGGGAACATTCGCCCTGTTGACCCCTTTTGTTAGTGACAAGTGTAGTGTATGTGGGATGACGGAGGCGAGGGCCTCATCGGGAACAAGCGCGGGAATAATTCATGGGTATTTCTGTCTGCGTACCAAGAGCTGGAGAAGCGACTCACGATGCCTACACAACGGATTACGCTGTAACGAGAGCCTCAACGGAAAAGCCACGGATTTCCAACGGGGTCAGGTGAGATGGGTACCGAAACGGTACGGTGGACCATAGGGATCATCTCTTGAAACCCACGAGGCAAAGGGGGGACGAGGTCAGTTAACCCCCGAACGCCTGTGCTTTTCGGAGAGAAGCCGGATTGACATGCAACATAGCCTCAGGAATGGAGAATCACGGGAAGCGAGAGGGATATTCCAGAACGACGTCTTCGAAGGGGAAAATAACGCGGCGTATAGCAAAGGCTGGGGACGTGGAACACTCTCAACATGAAAAGGTCATTGAGAGATTGGTCGTGGATCATGGGCCAACCTACAGGACTAACGAGTTCAGGGAATCAAGAAAACAGGAACGATGCAGAAGTTCGGATGACAGCTGCTGAACGCCCGGCACAGCAACATGGGTTATGGTTAAGGCTCGGCAAGGCGAGGAGACATCCGAAGGCCTGACAAGCCGTGAGGCTCTCGGTCGCGGTGGGGCCGAAGTGTCCGCCTCCGATTGACTACCGCGAACAACAATTGGCTCGGTCGATTCTGCTTAACGACCCAAGTTTGCAGCCACAAAAAGAAAAAAAGAAGATGAAAATGGCTCAGAATGTCGGTGCGGGGCGACAACTCCTGACATCTTGTTTCTGAGAGCGGATGAGGTGAGCTGGTTCTTGGCGTTAATCAACTTCCAGCACCGGACTAGGTTGCCAGCTGCGGCAATCCAACCCATTGCACACTGGGAGAACCAGTTTAGAGTCTTGGCAACTCCGCCTTATCAACCACACCAACCAAGTCCACACCAAAACAGGAGGGTCTCGAACAGAACACCGAGACTTTTACTCTCCTCACAAAGTCCACCAACAGTCCCGAGCGTCGGCGCCGAGCAGGATACGTACTATTGACATTGATTGTGAGACCCTCTCGTTCCGTCGGGATCTCATCCACGAGGATCATGGGATGAACTGAGCTGACAGCCTGTCATACCCTTCGAACCCTGCGAGATAACCTGGTTCTTTGGTTCCCACAACCAGTACCACATAGCTTAATCTCTTTTTGTGATGTCTTGACCCTCCGATTGGACTGCATCGTACCGGGCGCCGAACGTCGACTGCTTACCCGCGAACCGTCCCCCTACCAAGTATACCGCCCCAGGACATATTGTTGACAGGGTGCACTTCCCAACTACCTTTTACGGCACCGTAGGTGTATACAGTCAGAGTCACTCTGTGGTGACGTTAGGTTGGCGGTTCGATCACTTCCCCCCCGTGCCTCCAAGCCATATGTTTCTGTTGTTCCAGGGTGTCCCACGAGTTTCAGGCTGTGTGCTCTATCCGCCCTTACATCCTATTTTGATTGCTACTGTTTCCTTTCGAGTGTATCCTGCATGGAGCCTTGCCCCAGGATCCAACAGGAAAATGTCCAAATTCCGACGCCAACGCCGGGACGCGGAGCAATTCTCTAGACTGGCTCCATTACTTTTGATGTCCACCAATGATCCTTTGATCCATGCGATCTATGTATCCCCTTCACTGGGCCCTCTTCTCGGAGCCGGGAGTAGTCCCCCTCTTTATCCCTCGACTCCCCATCAATCAAATCCTTCCATCCCGGCGTCCGTGATGACCATTGACTCCTGGTTAGCCCGCCCAGACTGCTGTTCTGAGTCGCGAACTCACTTTCGCGAGAGACAGGCCTACCTTCCATGGCATAGTTGGCTCTATCTTGTACAGGGAACTTCTGTCGTTGTAAGGTTTGTATATAAGTCGGCGTCGTGTCCGGCCTCTTGAGGTAAATCTTTCTGCCTATTACCGTCATTCCTTCAACCTTAAACCAACTTCCAAATTCATTCTTTTATTCCAACTGTGTTCGTTTTAACACCCAGACTTTCAAGATGCAACTCTTCAAGTTCGGCCTGGTGCCTTTGTTGGGCGCTGTTCCCACCCTTGCCTGCCTTGGCTACACCGGCGGTGTCCCCAAGGCCACTGGCACTGTCTCCTCCAAGTCTTACATCGAGATCAAGGCCGGGCAGGTCTACGACGGAAAGTGGCAGCGCTTCGACCGCGGCTCCGGCGCCTGCGGTGGCCAGTCTGAGGGTGGTGAGTAGTACCGTTCTGTTCGCCACCACGGCAAAAGAATCTGACACGATGCCTTCAAACAGACTACAAGGACTCTGTCTTCTACATCCAGGCCGGCGGTACCCTGAAGAACGCCATCATCGGCAAGAACCAGGCCGAGGGTGTCCACTGCAACGGACACTGCACTCTTGAGTTCGTCTGGTTCGAGGATGTCTGCGAGGACGCCATCTCCATCAAGAACGACAAGGCCGGCGCCCAGTCCTGGATCATCGGCGGTGGTGCTTACCACGCCTCCGACAAGGTCATCCAGCACAACGGGTGCGGTACCGTCAACGTCATCAACTACTACGTCGAGGACTACGGCAAGCTCTACCGCTCTTGCGGCAACGTAAGTCCCCAAATCACCACCACCTGGCGCAAGGTTGAGCGACCGGTTTTGCTGACTCCCGCCGACAGTGCAAGTCCCAGTGCAAGAGAAACGTCTACATGGAGGGCGTCACCGCCAAGAACGGCGGCGAGCTCGCCGGCATCAACGCCAACTATAAGGACACCGCCACCCTAAAGAACGTCTGCGCCAACGCCAAGACCAAGTGCCAGATGTACAAAGGCTGCGCTGGTGGGTGCGAGCCATCCAAGGCCGGTACCTGCTCCGGTTAAGCCTTCTCCTGAGCGCAGAAGCAGAGAGCATCGGCTCCTTGCTCTGGTGATGGGTGGGCATGGTTGGTCACACACGGTCTGAGAGCAGCTTTGGCAACAAGTCAGCCTCAACAAGCTGGCGACAGCGAACAACAAACTTGGAGCTTCTCGATTTCTGGAATCCGGGCCAGTCTTGGGTTGAAAACTTCTTGCACATACACTTTTGGAAATCCGCGTATATATCTTATCCCATCGCCTGCTGAATGACTGCAGTACATTGTATCCACAAATCCGCCCCACTATTCCCCCTTATGCGATCGATATATTGAAGCTATATTATTTACCCCTATATTTTCGCCTAAACTATTATTTATAGCTATATTCTAATGGAGTCTAACGATTCTAACGCCTCTATAGGGTTAGCAAAGTTATATATTATAGTATTACTACCCGAAGACCTCTCTACTATATATACGGATTAGTATACGCTAGAATAATATAATAATGCTACTATTTAGCCCTGAGAACCCCTAGAGGTCGAGCCTGGCATGCCTAGCTACTTCCTCCTTCTTAATATCCCGCGCTAGGACCTAGAGATCTATAGCTTATTAGACTAGCTATTAGATCTCCTCTTTTAATATATCCCTTAGGATCTTATTAGCTAGTAAGTAGAGTAGACGAATAACGCTAAGCTATTGAAATTCAGGCTAGTATAGAAGTACTTATAGAATAATAAATAGAGGCTAACTTTAATTAAAGAGATTTACCTATTCCTTAGTATTTTAATATATATAGGATTATATAGCGAAAGTTAAATAGATTAATATTAGTTAATTAATTAGAAAAAGGAGGATCTTATTTATCTATTTATACGCTTTATTTTAAGGGATTGCTTCCTCCTTTTATTATATAGAATATAGATCTTTAACCTAGCTTAAATAGCTAGTCCGGAGCCTCTAGTAGCCCTGCGCTATAGCTAGGCCTAGGAAGATCTAATGCTAAAAGTCTACTAGCAGGTTAACGAGTAGTCCGCTTATATCTAGGAAACTAGAGATTACTTCTACTAGCCTGGATCTAACCTTATTATTAATAAGGCTATAATCCGGTTTATAAGCTAATCTCTCGAGATAATAATAGTACTAATAAAGCTAATACTAACTAGCTATAAGGTCTAGGTTCTTACTTAATCTAGGTATTACCTCTAGTAGATATAGCATATTTATAGCGCTAGGCTATATAGCCTCGTGCTATAAGCCTGGCTAGCGCCTGGAGATAAGGCTACTAAACGAGCAGCCTTAACGCCGATATAGCGTATTATAATAAGCCTTCTTAGCCTATTACTGCTTGCTATTTACTATATATTCCTTAATAATCTATTCGCTTCTATAAAGCTATTCCAAGCCCTCTAGAAGTAGAATATTAGCGCTACTAGCATATGCTGAAAAGATAGTAGTATTAATGCTAAACTCGTTGCTAAGAAGGCTAATAAGGGTAAGGGTATTCTATAAAGTACTATATATACTATCCCTATATCTAATGGAGAGGTATAGTACTGAAAATTGATTCTTATATTAAACCTATACTAATCTATTTATGCTATTACTTATATAGGTTAACTAGTTTACTTAGAAAGATAATACCCTTATACTCTTCCTTATAATAGTCTTCTAAGAGACCTCCGAAGTTATCTAGAGCTAGCGCTAACCCGCTAGCGATTTAGCTATAAAAAGAGCCGCCTAGCAGGTCTTTAGCGCTAATATTCAGAAGGATCTCTAGATCCCTTTAGCAATAAATTAATATAATTATAATATATATAGCGTTAATATAAGCAACTAGATAAGGTTATATTATATATATAAGAGACCTATTAGAAGAGGGGGCTAGTAGTTAATTGCTTAGAACTTCCTACTTAAAGTAATAGTTATAAATAGCTTCTTTTTATAGAGCTAGGGCAAGCCTAACTAGAGATGCTTCGAGAGCTAATATTAATAGCGAAAAGAGCTATCTACCTAGCTTATTTAATAGTTCGGGCTATTAGTAGATGCTTATTATAAGTCTCGACCTTTTAGGGCTATAGATAAATAACGAGAGACGGTCCCTTAGTAATACTATATATAGGGGCGTTAAAATAGCTTATTAACCTACGTAGCCTATAGTAAAGTATTAATTATGCAGCGCCGGGCGCCCCTAGGTGAGGTATCTAGGAATAGCCTTAATCGCTATATATAGCGTAAGCAGTCGAGGTCGGGCTGCGTTAAGTATGACGTTGCTCTATATACTATAGGAGATTGCTAGTATAACTTTCATACCTAAAATATATAGTAAATAGAGGTACCGAATATCTATTACTATTATTAGGCAAAAATACTAGGTAAATATTGCCCTATTGGCTGTTTCCCCGCACATTAATGTACTGCAGTCATTCAGCAGGCGATGGGATAATCTGTACATACATTTTTCTTCCACCGTACCTCTTCTCTACACGTTCTCGAACTCTTTGGGTCATCCTATTTGTCTTGACTCAGCTGCCTTTCAACGCACGATAATGTATTGTCGGCGCTCAGAGTTCCGGATGCAATTTGGCCTTCCCAAAAGCCTAGTTGACCCCAAGACCTCTCCTCCGCCCAGTGAAGCGGTGCATGACCGAGAAATTCAGACCCATCAGGTACCCAACAAAACGTAGCGATGCTTCATAAATATCGACACAACATCCGAAATACGAATGGGATTTTCTCAAGTGCACACAATTGTACTTGCTCAGGCATATACTACTGTTCACGCCACTCCTAAGATACTAGAAGAATTCAAGGGGGTGATTTATAAGAAACGGCTTGACTCATTTGCGAGCCGAGTTTTTGGATCAAGATTTGTCGATCAGGAGGGCCCTTACATCTAGTCAAACCCAAGCGGCTGGCAGATCTCAAAAGTCAGAAAATAGTACATCGGTCGCAACCTCTCATAGGCTGTGTCTTACAATGGCCCGCGTCTGAATACCCGAACGCTTGGCGATTCCTTTTCCAGGCGGGAATCCGACAGAGGCCTCGTGTAACCCAAAAATCGCCAACACTGCAACGCGAACCCGCTTAAAAGAGCGAGCTTTCGTCGTATCGTGGCGAAATGCCACGGCGCTATCAGATGCGCTCTTGTACGCAGATAAGACAGTCTTGCAGTTTTGCCGTGTCATTTCCAAGCGCCTAGGCGGCCCATAACCTATGGTGATAATCCTTCCCCGCTTCAGACCCTCATTGGAGCCCTTTATGGTTGCACTGCATGTGCTGCGATACCTCGATATTCCCAAAGCGTCCGCTGCTGGTTCCAAATGACAGAGATATGCATCGACCGAGCGGATATTGCAACCACCCGGTTTTGAGGTTATAAATGGTGGGCTCAAAGGAACTAGATATAATGCTCGGACTATGTACTGTGATGCCAGACATCTCTCATTAGGTGACTGCCAATTGGATTGACTTGCGATGTCGGAATCTGCCTCAAAGACCAATGCTGAGCTGGTGTCAGTGACCGCTCAGTCGGACAGCCAAGTCGATGCAGAGACGGCTCACAACTATGTCATCGACCCGGTCGCAGAGGCCAAACTCGTCCGGAAGATCGACCTGCGCGTCCTGCCCATGATCTTCATTCTCTACTTCTTCACCTTTCTCGACCGGACAAACCTGGGAAATGCCAAAGTCGCCGGCATGGAGGAGGATCTGGGACTGAGCAACTACGGCTTCAACATCGGGGCTTGCTTGTACTACGGCGTTTATTTTTTCGCCGATATCCCTGCCTCGTTGAGCGTCAAGAGATTCGGGAACATGGTGCTTCCGCTCAGCTGCATCGCATTCGGCGTCGTCACGCTGGCCACGGCGTTCATCCGTAACGAGGCGAGCTTCTTCGCGATGCGGGCGTTGCTGGGCCTGAGCGAATCGTATCAATTCCCGGGACTGAGCTACGTCGTGTCGCGGTACTATCGCCGTAACGAGGTGACGACCCGAGTGTCGTTCTTTATGCTCGGCGCCGCAGGCCTGTCGTCAGCTTTTGGCGGCGTGCTTGCGTCTGCTTTGCTTTCCGTGGGAAAAATAGGGGCGGTCGAGTCGTGGCGAAATATCTTCTTAGTCGAAGGGTCGGTATCTTCCTCCCCCCCGTTGAGGCGAAAGTCGCAGTCGCTAATTTTCTTCGGCAGTATCATCACAATCGGCGTTGGGATCATGTCGCTGTATCTCTTCCCCGCCGACCCCTCCAGAACGCGAATCTTCGACGAAAGGGAGCGCGGTCTCGCCATGGCTCGCATATTCCACGATCAACCAGCCATCCGCGAGCACAAGGAGCGAATAACCTGGGACCTGATCAAGCGAGGAGTCCTCAACGTCAACGTCCTCGCCGGTGCTTGGATGTACACGGGTAACCAGGTCACCGTCCAGGGCCTTTCCATCTTCACAGTGACGATCTTGAGGCTCAATTACCCCGGGCAGACCACTGTGGGCATCCAGCTTCTGTCGGTGCCACCGCCTCTCGTGGGCATGGTCTTCGGTCTTTGCCTCGCATACCTCACCATGAAGACTCGCAAGCACGGCGTCGCCATCGCTGCGTGTGCGTGCCTGAACATCGTTGGGTATTCCATCTGGCTGTCTTCTCAGAACGTCCAGGCTCGTTACGCTGCCATCTTCATCAACACGGCTGGAGGTTATGGGTTCGGGGTCCTGGTCATAAGCTGGACGTTGGCTAATGCCGCACCGGATACGATACGCAACGTCGCAAATGCCGCGGTGTCTGGTGCTGCGAATATCGGTGTGTCTCCAGTTTCTTGTGACCCTTGGTTATTATTGGGTTAATCATTGCGGTTGGCTGACGAGTCTGACCACGCAGGTTCCATTGCGGCTACTTGGAGTTACATCAACACCGACGCGAAGACGGGATACCGGATAGGTAATAGCTTGAACGCGGGAACTGCAGCATCGGTTATCATCGCCTCGCTAAGCCTGGTGGCCTATCAGAAGTGGGAGAATAGGAGGCGCGAGAAGGGTGGCCGTGACTATCGGCTGCAATTGTCTGATATGGAGGTAGCCACCTTGGGACATCTGCATCCCCAATTCAGATACATTCACTAGGATTCGACCATTAGAGAGACAGGGTCTAGCCCTCAATGCAGAATACGTATACAGAATTCATCACCGCAGGCCTATATTGCTGCCCTGTTCAAATTTACCGACGGCCGCTCCGTTTCAATGCAGCAAACCCTTAATAACTCCATGCGACTTGTTGCCTATACCACCTAATGAAATCCATTGCCAATCTCATATTCTCAACCTCCTCAATTCTACACATTCACAACCGAGACGTTATTTCCTCTTCTTGGTGTCATAACCTAGCAAGGATCGCGTTGGCATTGCTGAGTCTCCGCTGAGAGGGCGGGCTCAGGATCCGTATTTGTCAATCAACAGTCTTCTGTCTGCAGAAACAAGACGACTTGATGGGGACGTCTGCCACCGCCAGAGCCAACGTCAACTGCGGTTTCAGGATCTTGGCTTCAGCTGTCCGACCCAGCTTCACCAGGCACTCGTACAGCCCGTGAAGTGCCCATACGTTGTTCGGGTGTCTCTGAGCCCGCGGCAGGGACTCGTCAACTCCCAGGTCAGCGCTGTAGACCGCAGCAGCCTCCTCAACATGGCCTTGCTCTAACAGCAAGGCCCCAAGGGCGTGGCGAGTCGGCTGCATCCAACCCCACGGTTCATCGTAGGGCAGGGCGTCATCTCTCTCGACTGATTTCCGCAACTGAGCGAAGGCGGTATCGTAGTCGCTTTTCCGGTACGCCAATTCGCCGTCCAGCATTGCCTCGGCGATGGCTAGGGTTTCCTGGCAGGTATTGTTGAAGACGGTCCGTGAATCGGGAACGAGTTTGACGGCTTTGGCGAAGAGTACCCTTTCTTCTTCGGCCTCGTCGACCCGACCGGTCGCTGCGAGTGCGACGCCTTTGGCGTAATGCGTCATGGCAGTCGTAGTGCAGTACAGCTTAGGGTCGTGGGGCAGTTCGAGTCGAAGGATATCGTCCCATCGACCGAAGCGGATGAGAGCGTGCATTCGCATACCCAGGAAGCCTTCTAACCAATCGGCCATTGGCGGAGATTCGACCCGCAAAAGGTCCTCGGAAAGTGTTGACTCGAGCTCGTTGATGGTCTGAATGGCGACTCTGGATTGTCCGCACAGCATCGCAGCGTACAGCCTAAAGTGGAAGTCGTGCGAACGATACAGAGTGTAAAAGTTTAAGGGTCCCTCCTTGGCGAGGAACTTGGAGTCTGCCCGGATCGCGTCTGAGTTCGAGGCGATGGCGCGACGGTACTGGCCGCACAAGATGTCCAGGTGAGTCGGCATGTGCTCTAAATGCCCTGCGTCTGGAACGAGACCCCGCAAATTGTCTGCTATCGTGAGGGCCGCCTCGGGCGTCGGTGACATTTCCATTAGATGGATATACAAGTGAAGAAGACCAGGGTGGCGAAGAGAGCCGTCAAGCTTGAAGGTGCGGTCCATCACATCTTTGATCTCAAGCGTTCTAGCTCCGGGTGTGGGCTTTCCAGTCTTGTAGTTCCACAGCTTCCACGGTGTCACATTCATGGTGGCATCTGTCCAGAGTGCAACAACGTCAAGGTCGCCGGGGTAGGATTTCAGCACAGAGTCCATGGCCTGGGCATAGTCCTGGTTCCACTTCGAGCAGTCTTCGGCAGGCGTTTCTTGCGGATATCGGCAGAGGAGAGCGTTTATGAACGCAATCTCGACGGGAGATGCTTTGGCAGAATGTTCTTTGGCCTGCATGATAGTGTGGTGAGCCCGCTTGGTGGTGGCGGCGAGGTCTTCACCGTCAAACACCTTCCAAGGCTTGTTATAGTTAGGTCCCAGAACAAAAGCGAGCCCCCAATATGCCATGGCACAGAAGGGGTCGTAATTGATGGCCCTCTCGAAACATCGCGCCGACTCCTCATGATTGAAGGCATACGCCCACGTCAGGCCGCGATCGAACCACAGCTGCGCGTCTTTGCTGCTCGTCGTCACTGAGCGGTGAAAGGACCCGAGGTTGTAGTAAGTAGTGTCGGTAGGCGAAAAGACTGCTGAAGAAGTACCCTTGCCTCTCATTTTGAAGATGCGTTGACGCTAACCTCGTGAGTGAGAGTGATCGTCGTGTGTGGTAGTGTTGAGCTGGCCGGGATGGTTGTTGGGGAAGAACGACATAACGCCAGGCCATTGGCTGAGACGCTGGGAGACAATGATGTATTTTAGCTGATGTCGCACGCCCGGACTATCTTTCAGCCGGTTCAGTTCATTGCGCACTCCTCTTAGTCCCAAGTCTATGAACCTGACAAATTTACCCCAGAACACCACTGAAACTTCCGAAAGTCAGTGCGGAGACTTGTTGAGCATTGTCATCCGAACAACCCTGCTTACCAGCATGCATGGCTTAAGGTTATTCATCGCATGGACGGAACGGGAACAGACAGCTGAACATGGTTGGCAAAAAGTCACCAGAAGAGCAAAACAATGTAATTAGGCTTCTGACCGCTTGCATTTAGAGTATGCTGTTCAGACTGCACCCCGATATTTCGGCTCCGATGATTTGGTTCCACGGAACCGGGTATCGGCACCTTGTGGGGCATGACGGCGGAATCCAAGGCCGAAAAAATACAATCAATGACGCCCGGAGAACTCAACTTCAGCCAATGAATAATTTGTTCCATCAGAGTCAACTCTTCGGTGTTATCAGTCGAGCCCCACTGAGTTGTGAGTATAAATCAGTACGAAGAGCTATGTGTGGTTTTTGAATTATTCCGTGTCCTCTGTGAACTCGGGTTATTCGCAGCCTCCAATGATTCTGCGTTCAATGATTTTGCATTCAGTAATATCTCGTCCAAAACTCCCCACCATTCAATTACGGAGTCTTTGCATAGCCTACCTCATTGCCAGCGCCACGGGAGTAAGACTTGCACAACGAACACGCACATGCTCAACGGATCTAACTTATCATGGTAGTTAATTGATTTGCGAGTTCACCCGAGAGTCCTACTGGTGTTGTCTTCAGTTGGAAAGAACGGCAAATGTCGTCCGGAGCAAAAATTTCCGAATGGTCGGACAAAAGCCGCTGCGCCGACTGTAAGCCGAGGCCACCTGGAAACGCGAGACAAACATCCATGTATCAACATGATCGCTCAACACGTGCAGATTCTTTCCGTGATCTACTACAAGAAATTAATGAGCACAGGCTGAGGACGCCCCAAGTTCATGCAGAGGTCATTTGTGATAAGCGGAGATTGCGTCCTCTGGCGGGACATCACGATGAATCTTTGCGGGGGGCATCCAGGCACAGAAACGGTTCCGCGTTTTGGTATCCACCTCACCAGAATCTGAAAAAGCTTCACTGGATTGGAAAGGAAAGATTACCTGAGCCCTCCCCGCGAAGGGCATGAAGCTGGTAGCCAACTTTTGCCCTAGTCTGACGCTAGCGGCTAAATGTCTTGACGCGGGGAAACCCGTTGAGTTGTGGCTTCTTGATGCTAACTTTCAATCACCTTATCTAAGCTGCTTGAATGCACTCTTCTCGCTCAGGTGCTAAGATAGGCGTAGAAACCCAGTGTGGTGTTATAAACTAATACGGTGCAGAGTAATAGAGTTAGTATAGCTAGGTATAGCTAAGGTTAAATATTCTTCTCTAGCTCTCTATCTTATTATATAAGGGCTATAGGGCTTATCTAGGGGCTACCTAGTACCTCCTTATATCTCTTAACTTCTATAGATTTCTCTAAATTAGCTTACTAAGCCCTTTTTCTTTTAATATTATCTTAGCTAATAATATAATCCCCCCCTTTTAAATTAATTTATCCTTAGATTAAGCTACTTAGTAATTATGTAAAGAGTACTTAATACCTCTTTATAAGATTTTATAACTCCTAATTCTTATAAGCTTAGAATTTAATATCCCTTATTCTAGCTATATAACTCTTTTTTAAATAGCTAAGTAGCTTAGAGGAGTAATTAGCTAGTAATAAGATACTTATTCTTTACCCTAGCTACTTTAACAGCTCTTATACCTAGGTATTAAGAGATTTTATAACTTAGAGGAGTAATAAGCTAGTAATGAGGCTGATTTTATATTTTAATTACTCTTATAGCTTTATTTAGTAAGTTTAAAACTACTTAGTAGTTATTTAAATAGCTATAACCAAGTTCTCTTATAAGGGTTACTCCTTCCTCTATAGGGTTATATTAAAATATATTGATATTTAGGCTTATTTTTATTACTTTAAATTTATCCTCTAAACTATTATATATTCTACTTATTATTATATTTTTAATATCTTTATAGGGCTAATAAAGATATTCTCCCTCTAGGGATAGAAAAGGTCTTTATTATAATACAAGGAGTTACTAGTAGTTATCTAGTAGTTACTTAGTACCTCCCTATATATAATAAAGTTAAATAAAGTTGAATAATAATATAATTTAGGGATTATCCTCCTTTTAGCTATATAAAAGGCTAGTTTTAATATTAAGTTAGAAATATATAAATATTATTTGAAAATTTCACTCTATTAAAATCTCTCCTTTTTATTTCTTTAGATTTATAATACTAATACTACTACTAATAACTTATTATTAGCCTCCCGCTCCCTTACTAATAACTTTATCTTAATTATTATATGATAAATCTATTATTATATCTTCCCTATTACTAATACTACTAACGCTATTAATACTACCCTATTCCCTACTAATATACTAAATACCTCTTATATCCTTATAATAAGTAAGCTCTAGGGGTGCTCCTATTATTATTACCTCTAGGTATAAGTATAATAAGAGCTAACTAAAGAGGATATCCCTAAGATTAAGCTCTTTATAAGCTTAATTTTCTATTTTAAGAGTAATAATAAGCTCTTAGTTCTTATTTAGTATTTATTTAATACTTGAGTAGCTTTAAGTTTTGGATTCCCTATTAATATATATATATATATATATATTTTTAGATATTTCTATTAAATATTAGTATTATATTCAAATAAGTAATAATAAAGCTTATAGTACTATAAGTTCTACTTCTTATTTTCTATTTCTTCGCTATTAACTCTCTATAGCTTACTTATTATTTAATAAGTATTACTAATAAGCTTAAGTACCTTATAAATAAGAGTAATTCTAAGCCTAATATTTAAGTATAATATACCTAGAATAAGATATATTATCTATTACCCCCCTAGTACTTTATTACTAGTTTTTAATTATAATTAAGAGGTGATCGATACTATATAGCTTATAATTAAAAAAGCCCTCTAAGTTAAGAAAAGTAAGACTAATATTATACCTAAAAAGTATAAAGCTAAGGAGGCGGAGATCTCTATAGAGATAGAGAATTATTAGGTATTTACCTTAGAGGAGGCTATTAATTACTAGTAATATCTATTTAAAGAGGTAGAGAAGTAAATTAAGTTATTATATAAATAATATAAAGAGCTCTATTATTATTGTATAGAGATAGAGTAGCTAGCTCAGAAGTAAATAAAGGTATAGGAGGTATAAGCCTATTATATTAAGGAGTTAAATAACTCTTATAATAAAGTTATAAGTTTATATAATCCCTACTAGTACCTTACTAGTACTTATCTAGTTAATATTTTTAACTTAAAGTTAAACTATAAAGCTCTTACTATTAAATCTAATAATAAAGAGAATAGCTTTAGGGAGAAAGGTACTAGCGCTCAGTAAATTGAGAACTTTTAAGAGCGCCCCTAGTAGGCTACTGATAGTCTCTAGGTAGTATTTAGTTATATGAGAATACCGAAGGTATATCTTAATATTTCTATTCTAATATTATAAACTTTGAATAAACTTTAATAAATAACTATACTATATATAGTTATATACCTATATAATATCTCTTTAAAACACTTTAATAACTATAAAACATAAAATAATAACCATAACAATATTTCCATCAAGGAATAAATACTTTAAAATTCTATATAAACTCTAATAATATTAATAACCTTATATATATATATATATATATATATATAATTCTTAGCTTCATAGCTATGAATATATAAAAAATGATGCACGGACTATATAGTGATCCCAGCACGATTCCACTAAATAAGCTTAATATTTAGCCGTTTAGCAGCTATATTTTAGAATATCTTACCCCCCACTTATTGAGAGTAGGATTTATAACTTAGAAATAATATTAATAATATTTACGATTTCTCAATTAATTTATTACAGGAAAAATGCCTCCTTATACTTAAATTACTAGCTTTTAATATAATTAAAACCAGCCTATTCATATTTATCATTTAGGCTACTTTTCAGTCCCCTTCGCTACTTATATACCTATTCTTATAGGTTATAAGCCTAGCTTAAACCCTTTTAATAGCTTCGCCCCTACTTAGCCTCCTTAATACTATAATAAACACCTTAAGCCTATTCTCTATATTAAAGTTACCTATTTAGGGTATTCTTTTGAGAGATATAGCCTTTATATACCCTATTTAGAGCTAGAGATACTAGCTAGACTAGTTTACTAGCTTCGAGACCGAAATCTACTACCAGAAGCTACTTAGAACCCTGAATTATTCAATTATACCTCTATATCTACCCCTTTGAAGCAAGACGATATTTTAGTAAAACTATTCGACCTTGCTTTAGTTAATTATATGTTTAAATTATCCCTAAGCCTCTATAGGTCTTAGTTTACCTATATATACCGCTATATGATCAAGGCCTAATATAGGCTATATACTAGCAGCAATCCTAACTATTAAAGAGCCTATTTAACGTAAAGGCTATTCGAAAGAGGAATAAAAGAGGAGGAATATAACGATTTAAACCCATAACCTCGAGGTTTAAATAAAATAACTTATATAATAAAGCTACAGTTAATACTACTAAGCTATATGATATATCTCTCTCTTATCTTACTACTATAATCTATACTATAATAGAGCCTATATATTATACTCTAAAGGTTATTATAATATCTGATTTGAAAGTATAGCTTCCTAAGCTATCTGGATCTAATAACTATAAAGTTTAGTCTATACGTACTAAGGCCTTACTTATTAGTAAAGATATAAATATAGACTTATCTAAGCCTATAGATAACAATAATATTAATCCAAATAATAAGGCTCTTAGCTATATATAGCTAGTTTGTAATAATAGGCCCTAAGGGTTATAAAAGATAATATAATAGCCTACGAGGCTTAGAAACATCTTAAAGACCTATACGAGCCCATAGCGTTTACTAATAAGTTCCTAACTTATAAAGAGTTATTTAATACTTCTTTAAGTAATTTTAACTCTATAGAAGAATATATAAATAAAATAAAGGAAATTATAGATAACCTAGTATATAATAAGCTTAAATTACCTAATTAGGTAGTTACAGCATATATATTAAATAGCCTAGACGAAGAGTATAATAGTTTCATTACTACTATTACTCAAGGTCTTAGGGCTAATAAGGATGCTTATACTCTTAATATTTTATTTTCTAATTTATTGGACGAGTCAAGACGTAAGGGTAAGGCAGTAAATTTTACTGCTAATAAGAACAATACAAATAATAATAAACATAAGGTCACTAAAAGACCTTAGAAAAAACAAAAGGGTCTTTATTATAAAAACTACAAAAAGACTAGCTATACTGAGGATAACTATGCCTTTCTATACTCTAAAAAGGCCCTAGCATAGTGGAATAAATCCAATAATAAAAATAACAAAAACAATAATAATAAAACAAATAAATCTTCTACTTCTACTACTTAGGAAGTTAATATAACTACCTCGAGGGTTATAGAAGAAATAGAAGATTAAAACGATAATAATACTTCAATAACCTCCTATATATCTATAGATTAAACTATTAATCAAAACGAGGATCTTATAGATCTTAATGACTCTAATGAGAATCGGGAGTTTGAAAACATAAATATCCTATAATAACCCCTTTAATAATAATATAACTAATAATATAACCTTAGGTACTTTGATTCAATAGAGTATGTTAACTAAGGATTTGGGATCAAGGCGTTATAACTAAATTAATACTATATTTAATCCGATAGTACTGCTACTATTTATATAGTTAAAAATCATACTCTTTTATATAATAAAAAACATATAAATACCTCTATAAAGTAGGGCAAAGCAAACTAGCCCACTTCTTCTATAAAAGGAGATTTGCATATTTATCCTAATAATAATAAAATAATATTAAAAGACGTCTATTATATACCTAAACTAGGTATTAATTTACTTAGTTAAAGTCGTCTTAATAACATAGGTATAGCCTCTATTATTTAGTAGAAACCTATTTTATATAATATATATAAACATCGTATTATAGCTACGGGCTATAAGCTTAATAACCTCTATCTCTTCAAAGTACCCTTGAATCAGGGTTATAAAGCCCCCTTGAATAAGAGGAATAACTATAATAATAATAAATTACTATACGCAAACTATAACTAATAATAATAACAAAGATCTATATAAACTATAGCATAAACGTTTAGGTTATATAAGCTATGAGTATCTTAAAGGTCTTTTAGATAATACTAAAATAAATAATAAGGACTTTATAGATAATACTCTTAACTTCCTAGTAATAATACTAAGGACCTTTCTTATTAAATAAATATAAGATTAATAACCTAAAGATAAGAGAAAAGAAGAGAAGGAGAAAGAGGGTATTAAAATCATAGTTATTAGCCCCTAGGGAGGATATTAATAAACCCCCCCCCCTCCCCCCCCCCTTCTTAGTAAGATTATTATTAATATTATATTAGAGTATCTATTACTAAAGAGAAAGAGAAGGATACTTATAAAGGGGATCTTATTCATTTTATACTTAGATATACTTTAAACTTGGTTTTATAAACTTATTTATATATTATTTACCTTAATTTCCTATTATAACCTAACTAGCTTCCTATTCCCTTTTTCCTCTATTACTCCCTATGTTATATAAATATGTTTAGAAATCCTATTTTCTTTCCTGAACTTATAATATAAAGCCCTAAGTAGTTTATAATTTCTATAAGGTTAAATTCTAGATATAGCTCTATTATAAAAGGGTAATAAGTGTGTATAAACCTAGCTTTAGGGTAATATTCCTAGGCTTATTAATAATAGAGATTATGTTAAAGAAATAAGATGTTAACTTAGTTATAGCTATAATTATAGTATTTATTAGAATTTAGGACTATAGAATCTCCTTAATATTATTAAACTCTCTACTCCTCCTTATTTTATAAGTAACTCTCTTAAGTCTTATAGAAGAAGTACTTAGTATAGAGATATATTTAAAATATAGTTTATTGGTATAAATACTAGTTATAGGGTTCCTAGTAGTATAAGCCTACTCCTTATAAGAAATATAGAGTACTATATCATAACTACCTTAGGATTAAATACATAAGCTATATATAGCTATTATATATTAAAAAACCTTTTTCTCTCATAATTTAGTAACGAAACTAATAGAAATATAAATACAAACTTAATAATAAAAGTCTCTAGACCCCTTAGTTACCTTAAATATTTATTTCAAGTCCTATTTACTAAGGTAAGACTTTGGGAAGGCTAGCCTTATTACTTTAATAGTCTTATTAGAAACTATTTATAATATAAAAGCTACCTCTAAGTATTTATTACTAGGGATATTAAGTTAAAGCTAAGTAAGGCTTATAGCTACTTAAGAATTATATTTTTTAGCTAGAAAGTAGGGGAATAATAATAAGGAAGGGAAGGAATCCTTAAAGTTAATTATTAAAATACTAAATAAAAAGAGGTATATTATTTTTCTTTATTTTAAGTATAGGGATATTAGAACTAAGGACCTAGAGGGTAATTATAAATAGGAGATAATAAGAGCGAGGTTAATTAGTACTTTTAATACTAAAATAAGGAAGTTATAATTAGCTATAATAAGAAGAGATAATTTATAAATATAAGAGAGAAAGTATAAAGAAGCTAAGTAAAGATTAAGTAATTAAGTAGAGGTAGTTATAATAAGAAGACAAGTAGATAATAGAGGATAGAGGAGGATATTTATTTAGTTTTATAACTAAACTACTTATTTTAATAGCTACTACTAATTATTATTTTCTTTATTCTTGCCCTATATATAACTACTCTAATTTATTATTTTATTTATTATAAGCTTTTTTTCTAAGTCTATTTTACTTTATTAGAACTAAGGAGAGTAAGGGAGGAGAGTTGAGTATTCCTTCTATGAGCTACTAATAAATTACTATATTAATAAAGTAATTAGTAGATATAAAAATATGTTTCTAACTCCTTAAACCCTCTAGACTCCCTCCCCCTTTATTTATATATATCTATCCCGTTAAGCTTACTTTATTTATTAATAATATAATATTAACTGCTATATTATAGCTTCTTCTTTACTTCTAAATTTACTTCTATTTAGCTCTTTAGTTTATAAATTACTTATACTTACCATTTATTAATTTTCCTTTTAGTATATTATAATAAGAAAGATTATCCTTTCTAATAATAAAGCCTTAAATACCTATATCTAGGAGTTAAGATCCTTAAACCTTTCTATTCTTAATATTAGACTATTAACTAAGCTTATATCTAATAAACTAAGTATAAGTAAGTTTTGGATATAGGGATAAAATAATAGAGATATCCTAGGCTTTAGACCTCTTAATAAGCTTAGTTATTAGCCCTAGCTAATTGCGTATAAAGCGCTCCCTCCGCTTAGAAAGAATAGTATTATGAGTTAGATAGACCCTTCTAATTTAATAATAAAGCATAACCTCGTTAAATATTAGAATAAGACCTTAGAAGTTATAGAGAATACGAGGGGTTAGACCTAAGTTTATTTAATAAGAGGTCGCTATAATACTATTTATTTAAGCTAAATAGAAAAAGGGGAAGGTTTCCTCTCTAATAGAGATTTCGCTAGCCTATAGGGGATTACTAGGTAAGGCCTAGGTAGCCCCTTAAAGTAATAAACCTAGGTAGAAGCCTAGGTAGGCTTAGCCTAGGCCATAGCCTATAAAAGAGAAGATAATTTACCCTTTATACTTATAGTATATCGTCAACTCTCCTTCTTACATACTTTTCTTAGCAAGCGCTATTAGCGCATGCCACTACCCTATACTAGCACCCTTAACAACCTCATTTCAGCTACTTCGACGCATTTAGCATAGCAGCTGCCTATAGCATAACCGCCCTACTAGCGCCTAATCTCTCTAATCCTCTATTAATACCTTTCTAATCGCTAGTAAAAGCAATGCTTTTCGCTATACGTTCTGAAGTTACTAAAGAGCGCTTACTAACTAAGAAGCGATATATAGAGGATTTATTTAAAGTAAATTAGCTTATAAGAGTAAGCTAGCCTAATTTCAACGCACTTAATATAAGCTAATAATAATAAATCCAACGCAACGCAACTAACCTAATTTTTAATATAACTAAGATTAAAGAGCTCTACTACTAATAATACGAGGTTAGTAGCAAGATTTTCAAGGTACTTAAGGCTATTATTAACGAACTCCTTATCGATCTAGGTAATACTATAGCTATGAGATACTTTATATAGCCCCTTAAATAGATACTTCTTCGCCTTTTAAATAGATAAAATAGTTACTCTCACCTAGATCCTAACTCCCCCTAGGATATCGCACGAGACGGCCTTAATAATACTCCTATCCCCCCTAATAGCTATGCTAGAGCGGTTAGTAATAGCCCCTATCTTAACTAGTGCTATATAAAGGCGCTGGATTAGGGAACTATAACTCGCCCGAGTAGCCCTTAAAAGGGAGCTAGAGGGCTATAATATTCTAATAGAGATTGCTAGGTCTTTATCCGCTATAGAGAATCTAGCAGGTCTAGAAAGGTTAATACTATAGTACTCTATAGAAGACTTATAGAAGGTTATAATATTAATATCTCAGATATTAAAAAGATTACTTAGATTCTATCCGGTTTTATAGTTATACTAGCAAATAAATGAATCAGATTAACTATACTTACTCGTAATAATAAGCTTTTAGAATTACTTAATATAATAGGTATTAAGGAATCCATAGTTTAGGCTATATATGCCCTCTGCGGAGTCAAGAAGATAATATATAACTACTATACTAACTAATACGAGTTAGTAAAGGATTTAATATATAACGAGATATGCGCTATAGCAAAATAGGAACTAGTTCGATACTTCCCTATAAAGGGTACTAAATAACTAGAAAGATAGACTTAGATCATTATATTCGAAAAAGAGGTCCCCCCTTTTAGAGCTTTTAGCTCTATCCTCGTAGAAAGGATAAAGCGACGCCTTATGCTAAAGCAATATACGACTTGCTTCAACTAGTACTAATATAAGGACTATAAGCATATATAACTATATAGCTACTATAAAAAGCCTAATTATACTAATGATAACGAATATACTGCTCCAGAGCAATGCGCTAACTATAAGGCCCCTCACTATAGCACCGACCCTAAGTGCCTATTAAGACCTAAGGTAGTTAATAATAAACTCTAGGTTATAGCGAAAGCTAATAGGCCTAAATACTACTATAAGGGTGCTAGACTCTTTGAAATATCGTAATGCAATAAGTTATAGAGACCTAAGGAAAAGGACCTATTAATACCTATCCCCTCCCCCTTAGAATAGTTATAAAATATAGATATAGCTAGCCTATATTATAGGATAGCTATAGAACTCTCTGAATTCGACTATAACTCTGCAGATAAGAGCTAGGCTAATATTAGCTCAGCAGCCTCCTCCCTATGCTAGCTCTTAGATATAGAGACCACTCCATAGCCTAGCATACGCTAGAGGCTTCGCAGTTAAAGTCGCCTAAAAGCTACTAATAAATAAGTTACTTAATATCTTTTAAGTTAATATCCGGAAAGCAAAGGTAATATATAATATTACCCTCAGATTTGCTAGCATAGCTAGCGCTAATATTATCCTTATCTAGGAACCCTAGTATACTATAAAAAAGTAAAAGAATAATAAAACTAAAACATACCTATAATACTATATATATACTCCTATCTGCAGTTAGGATTCAAAGAAGACCCGACTACAGGTTATTACTTATATTAAAAAGATATTACTAACCCCAGGCTCCTTCGATATCACCCCTAAGCTATATCGCAACTTACTAGGGGTGAAGGTTAAAGGTAGATATATCCTCAATATATATTATAAAAGGGGTAATTATATAGTGCCTAACGCTATTATATCGTGGGAACTACCCCGTAGCATACTAGTTATAGGCAACTTTAACTACCTCTATAAGACTTAGCAACCGGGGGTAGACCCTACTTCTAATACTACTACTTTTATAGACTAGCTTAACTAGTCCTAACTTGCTCTACTTAATAAACTAGGTATTCCTACTTATAAAGCGGGTAATACCCTTAACTTAGCGCTCTCGAATATCCCCTGCGCAAGATTATAAGTAGCTAAGCACCTCTTTATAAGCTTAGACTACTATATTATTATTATAACCCTCCCCTACCTAGACTCTAGCAGACCCCCTCTAGTAGAATAGGCTAAATACCGACTTAGACCCGAAGAACTCCCCCCTTATATTAAATATATAGCGGAGCACGTTTAGCTTCTTTTAGATACTATAGCTATATATAATAAGCTTGATAATATAGCGCGAGACCTTACTACCCTTCTATAGACTATGCTTATAGTAAAAGGTAAATGCTATAGAAAGGGAGGCAGAGGTAAGACCTAGTAGATAAAAGATTATAATATTACTTATAAAGAATAGAAATAATAATATAATATCTCCCGGGACTTATAAGACCTAGAGATAAAAGTAGTAAAAAAGATTTAGGATAAGATAGTTATAGATATAAAAACGAATATATAGAGCAGCTAAGTCGAAGGTATTAACTTAGCTAAAGTACTATATAATATTATAAGCTAGCTGAACTCTAGGAGCTAGTTCTAGTCCCCTCCTCTTCAAGGTAATAACAGTTTTATTACTAACTCTAATAAGAAGACCTTATATCTTAGGCAGAAACTATTAGAGGTTTATATAATAGATAATAATATTTAGCTATAAGCCCCTGCTATTTCCTGCTAAATAATCCCCTTCGACCTAAAGGTCTACCTAGAGGAGGTATAGAGTGCTATCCTAGGGGCGGGTAATACTACCCTAGGTACTAATAGTATTACTATCTCGATGCTTTCCGCAGCCTAGCTGCATATCAAGTTATATATCTATAGACTTTTTCAAGCCTGCCTAATAATAGGATACTACTCCTGCTTATAGCAGGAGGCTGAGGTATTGCTAATTCCGAAGCTAAATAGGGATGCTAGCACCTATAAGGGCTAGCAGCTTATCTCACTACTCTTAACTATTAGGAAAGGGCTCGAGAGACTTATCGCAAGATATATAGCATAGCTTAGTATAGAATATAGAATTATTTAATAAGGCCTCTTAGCTATTTATAAAGTAATAGCTTTTTTCTACCCTAGGGTTAGTTCTTTTTCCTCCTTACTATATTATATTATTTAATAACTACTTTTATATTTCCTAAGTCCTTTATTAAGCCTTTATAGACCCTTCGCAGGATCCTTTATATCCTTCAATACTTCTATAACTATTATAAGTACTAAGAGCCTTATTTACTAACTCCTCGCTAAGTATAGCCCTACTAAGTCCGAGCTTAGCAATAGCAACTATTAGCATAACTAGGTAGGTGGTAGCAAGCCTTATATTACCTATGCGCTATAGCTCCCTAAAAATGACTAGGTTATCTATGCTTATTAATATAATAGTAACTATATATAAGTTATACTAGGTTTATAATATTAAGTGCTATAGGGTGAGTTTAGTAATTATTTAGGGAAGGTATAGGCTAACTTTTCCTATCTCTAGATTCCTACTTATCTTATTAGTACTACTTGTTTCTATTAGAACTAAGTTAAGCGTTATATCTATATAATTACTATTAGTTAGTATTAGTAGCGCGAGATCTTTTATATCTTTATAGCTATAGAGCAGGGGTAGGAGCTCCTCTAACGCCTCTATAACTAGTTAGTGAACCCCGCTAGCCTTAAGCCTAGTACTAAGAACTATAATAACTAATTACTTACTATAGGCATAGAGGAGAGTATAGCTTTATACGCCTAGGTATATCTATAGGTTTTGCTTGAGGTAGGTTTCACCTTATAGTTAGTCTAATCCTTTTATTATTCTAATATATATTTATAAGTAGCTTACTAAGCTTAAGATAGGGTTTTACTTAAGGAGATTATAATATAGCTTAATAATACTCTTCCTACTTACTTATATAATAAAACTTATATTTTTAAGTAAGCTACCTGTTACGGGCTACGCTACTGCTGGCGTCTGGGCGGTGCTGCAGACCCTAAGAATTCTGCCCTTAACGACCGCTCTCACTTAATATTCGCCCCATATCCGCTTTTCTATCGCATAGGGAACTTCCTAGAAAACTTCCCTTTCTTAGCTTAGATTATTATAATTAAGGCACCCCTAAGTTAAATAAACCCCGGGCTAGCCCCTTATATATCTAAGCTCTCTCTCTATATACCCGCCTCGCTTGTTATATAGTATAATAGATAGTAAG
Source organism: Colletotrichum sansevieriae (assembly GCA_026260285.1). Taxonomy (NCBI): domain Eukaryota; kingdom Fungi; phylum Ascomycota; class Sordariomycetes; order Glomerellales; family Glomerellaceae; genus Colletotrichum; species Colletotrichum sansevieriae. Next base: position 78,699 of record JAOQIF010000346.1, read on the forward strand.
TAGAAAATAGAACCTGCTATACTTATAGTAGCTAATTTAGAAGTACTACTAATAAGTAAGGAAGCGTTTAAAGCAATTTATATAGCAATTAATAAGCTTAGTAACTAACTTAATAGCCTAATAACTATATAGCAGCTTAATAACGAGCTAACTATAGAGCTCTAGCGAGATGTGGCAAGTAGCTATACCCTAGCGTTACTAATACTAACCCTATAGCTAGAAACTACCTAGGAAGCAAGTAGCGCTTAGCGATTAAAACCCCTTCTTAACCCCCCTAAGTTTAGAGGAAACTGCAATAAGTATGCTATATAGGTGCAATAGATATGCAATAAAGTCAGGATAGATCGGGATTTCTACCTAAGCAATTAGAAGGCTTAGTATCTTATTAACTCCTGCCTAGAACCTAAAGTATAGCTAGTAATTATAGCCTTCTATAGCTTAGGGGGTAGTAATAGCTTATTTAAGCTAGATACCTTCTTAGTATACCTAGACTATACCTATAGTAACCCTAATATTATAAATAAGGCTCTTAGAAGACTCTCAGAGCTTTAAATAAAGCATAATAAAGCCTTCGCTTTATTCCTACCCTGCTTTGAATACGCTATTATAGAAGTAGGTAGTATAATATAGCTAGATAGTATCTAGATTAACTACCTGCGCAGGGCACTATCTTATAAGCTCCTTAACTATCTAGTTAACTACCTAACCCCCTATAAGTATGCTATCACAGTCTTCCTACTAGCCTGGGGCTATAGTAGGGGTCGCTAAGACTGCGAGTAAAATAAGGAAAAGAGCAATATAAGCGTGAATAATAATAAATAGTGTAATAGGTAATTATAGGTATATAGTGATATATTCTATAATAGCCGAGCCTTCTAAGCTATCTGCTAGAAGTCTCCTACTTAAAGGATAGGTATTAAGCCTAACTATAGTTATATAGAATACTATATAATAGCTAACTATATTACTAAAAGGTATATAATATATACCCCTTTTTTAAAAAGCAATTATCCCGATTACTATCTCTATCGATCTTAGGATATATATACTTAATATTCCCTTCTCTCCTTCTTTATATCCTAATCGCTAGAAATTACTATAGTATTATTAATTAGGTATCGCGCTTATAGAGGAGTATATTAAACTTAGATATCTACTAGTACTTAATAGCACTATTATTACTAGTATTACTAGGCGCGGGTTGCTTATTACTAGTGCGCTAGAGACCCTCGATTATAGTATAGAGGTTTGTAATCTTAGTGCGAAGGCTTGCGATCTCCTTAGTCTTAACTATATTAATAGCTATACGAATCTTATTAGTAACTACCTGCTTAGATATACTATCGTTCTCAAGTTTAGCGAGATACTTACTAATAGTATTAATATTAATAGTATCTATATTAGCTATATTAGCCTCTATAGTATCGAGGCGAGGAAGGATTTCCTATCGGATGCTATTAATAATAGTATTAATATTACCCTTAGCCTTATTAGCAAGGTCCTTTGCGTTTTTAATATCCTTGCGGGCTAACGGGTCTATAGTAGTAATATTACTAATATTAATAAGCAGGGCGATAGAAAGGAGGTTAATATAGTTTATTATAATAAGGTTATTAGTAATAATTCTATTAGTATAACTATAGGCGTTATAAAGGTATATAGCGAGGACCTAGGTATAACTAGGGAGAAGCTTGCTATAGGTATTATTATTAATATACACGTTATATGCTTACTTAAGGGTATCCTAGATATATCTAATATAGAGGTTAGAAGATATGTTCTCAGAAGGCTCGATATTATTAAGGATTTTCTCGATCTCCTTAATAAGGACTATATTAGGGTAGTATAGAAAAGCGTTATTAATACGAGCCTTTGCCTTATCAATCTGCTAGCGCTAGGCTATAGGGCTAGAGTAGCCCTTCTTAGGAGTCTTATGAGGGGTAGTAGCTATGGTTTTAGCTAGGGCGGGCTCCTCGATATTAGTAGTAATACTAGCGATAACGCGGACTAGCTTAGTAGCCTGGGTATTGTTATTCTAAATATTATTAGCGTTATTATTAATAACCTCCTCGCATTAGGTCTTAGTATCTATAGTAAAGAAGTTCTTCTTAGCTACCTATTTACCCTTCTTATAGTTCTTATAGGATTTCTTCTTTGTCACACGCCTTTTGGTGATATAGTCGGCCATCACGTAGTATTCCACGTGACCACGGTTAGGCTCAACGCCTATCCTTTAAGTAGGAGACTTCTAGTAGATAAGCTTAGAAGGCTCAGCTATTATAGAATATATTACGATATACCTATAATTACTTATTATACTATTTATTATTATTTATACTTATATTGCTCTTTTCCTTATTTCACTCGTAATCTTAGCAACCCCTATTATAGCCCTAGGCTAATAGGAAGACTATAATATCTAGTAGTATAACCTATTCTTTTTTTCCTTATCTAAGACCTCCCTTATACTATAAAAACTCATAACGAGGTAGAGGACTCAGACTTAACCTTAAAACCCCCTCCTAAAAGTATTTATATACTAAAAGGAAGGAAGTTAAAGAAGTTAAAGAGATAGAGGTCTTAACTATTAACTTATATAGCTAACTATTCGAGTTTAATA